>JABASC010002246.1:0-18492 GCA_019776185.1 Plutomurus gul | reverse complement strand
GAACTGCGAACAGCGGCATTGCCGTAACCTATTTATATACATACTAACTACATTATGATGTAGTAGTATTAAATACTTACATAGTATATGATGGGGCTATAAATTTATCTCTAATAATATCTGGCCAACATGTCTTTATTACAGGTATAGGTATTTATAGTCGACAAACGTCAATATCCACACCACCCCAGTGTAAGACAGAGAGACAGGCAGAGAGAATGAAAGGAAAATTGCTAAATAAACTAACGGAACTGGCTAAAGCAGGCTGACGTACTCGAGTGTTGACATTGAAGTGAAAATGTCATAAAATGCCAACAACTTTTCACCCAACTTCCTTCCCCGCTATTAAATAGCACTCACACACAGCTAGCTTACTACTACTATTCCAATACTATTACTGGGCATATTTCAAAACGGGGAACTAAAGCTTAACTAGGAGTAGTAGTACTAAGTAGTGCCGCAGGTCCCTCCGCTCGATTCTAGACGATAATGAATGGAAGTAGCAGCAGCATTAAACTTATATAGTATAGCAAGCGACAGCTTTCTATTTACTATATATAGTAGTGGGGTAGTAGTTGGTTGGTATATGAATACAAAACGGGTGAATGCAGGGCAATTTAATCGGAATCCATCGATTTTTTGCTACTACCAGCAGAAAATGAGTAGGTGTTCCACGTTTATGTGCCTTATTCATTCAACATAGGACTAAAGGTTAAATCAAATTACAAACGAAGGAAAATTCACTATCACAGCAAGACTGCCGATCGAATTGCATCAGCAGCCTTCCTTTATTTTCTCTTTCTGCACAATAATTTTCAAACCAAAATATTCCTCCACTATGTACTCTCTCAGCAGTTTGAAAGAGTGAGAGCGACCGTTTCGTGTGCCACTACGACTACTCCTCGAGTTATTACTATAATACTCATTATTTCACGCTGTAGCTGCCTTAACTACTTTTTCACTATTTCCATTTCATTTGATAGCAGCATACAGTACACAGTGGCACTGCCTCGTTTATCGTCCATCTTTCTAGTGCCCATGTACACTGACATGTAATATTATTACAGTGTGTTTTCATGAAAATCAAAAGTCTCAGAGTCAGTCGTTGGCTTAATAGGAATAATATTATGGCCATTCCTTTCAATAATATTCACAACAAGCCATCCAGACTACTACTGGTATGCACAATGCATGGAACAGTGGCATGGACGTGCAATATAATGAGAGCACACTCTCAGCAAAACACGCAACCTAAAACGTAATTGGCGAAAAAAAATCTCGTAGGCAGAAGCAAGGTTTCCTTTGAGAATTTGCTGGAATTAATTTCCTTCCTTTTTCATACATGTGCATTGTGGATATATACAAAATTTGATATGAATTCATCTGATATTAATGTACCTGAACTTACAGCAGGGCTATAATATTTTATACAACAAAGTATGCATATCTTGTATAGATGTAGAATTATTTTAGGAATATAATTACAGTTGGAATGTTTCAGCTGTCTAAGGTCTCCGGCTAAAAATTCCAATAGCATTAAGCCGCGTGCACATGTACGTTGGAGGCTCTGCTAACTAGAACTACCATACATTGGTATTTGACTGGATGAGTAGATGAGCCATTCAAAAGGTTGAATTGCCTATTTAGCCGGCAGCGTAAATAATAGAGAAATTGCAGTGAACGCTGACATGCCATAGTGCTGTAGTTTAGAAGTAGCAGTAGTAGAAATACGGACAGTACAGTCATGACATGACAGTTCAGCCAAAGCCAACGAATTTTTATTTCCCTTTTCTGAATGTAACTCACTCACTCAATCGTTGTGTGTGCTTACTGTGATAGACATCCAAATGCATGCGCTCATGACAAAACAGAGCAGAGTACTAGTACTACTATAAGTAAGCTACGTGAGTTAAACAATGGACCGTATAATTCCAGTTCTGTCAAATGAGGAAAAGCTACCACTCTAAATAAAATCCCGTGTTGTTATGCGAATTCTACTACGGAGTGTGTATAAACACATTTACTTTTGTTCTGACTTGAATTGGAAGCTTTTAACCTTTGCATGACATTTGCTGTATAAAGTGGGAGGTGTTTCCCAAAGAAAGTGAATCCTATTCACCTACTTATTAATATTTACATACAAAGTGTAAAAGCATTTCAATTTTTTAAAAACTTTCGTGCAAAATTCTGCAAATCTCTGTGGCAATATAAAATATTGCCACATTTCCTGACAAGTAAAGTACTGAGATAACTTCCACAAGTCGTAAATGTCCTTGTAGCCCATTAACATAATGTAAGAAATGAGAAGACAATAAAGCATTCCAATTGTTTCATATGTACACAGCCACTCAATCAAGTAGTAGTGAAATATTATAGCAGCGAGAGATGTGTACTATACAACAGTACACAAACACACGCAATTCAGCATTACGACCGCATATTTTATATCATCGTATTATTTTTGCAGATGGCCAAACACGTAACATTACAGTGCAACTCAAATGAGGTACCGAAAATTGGTGCAGCAGCAGCCGTAATTTAAGGTGACCTAACTGAAGGCAGTTATCGTTTGTGTGTTGTGTGTACACAATAGTATGTTGTAGCTATAATAGTAAAGCGCTTACATACATGCATAATAGTATACATTGCATACGTAACATCGAGTGTACGTGTAGACGTGTATGCTACTATTATACACAGAATAAATACAAAGTAATAAGAGCAGTTTGATAGAAAAGTGCCACGTGGCTTCATTTGGCTTTGAGATGCAATAACAGAAAGGTAATAGGAATAACGACATGTGGCTTGGTGCTATATGCCGAGTGCTACATAGTAGACAGTAGTATTAGTATTATATGAGGTTAATTGCAATGCAAGTGTAAGTAGTGTATTGACATGACACTGACAGGCAGAGAGGTTGAACTGAAGATTGAAATGGTGAGGTGACGATGATTATATTAACTAATAGCACTCTGCTTATTATTGTTACAAGTTAAGGACATAATTACTTATTATGTATTTATATAAGCATTGTTATGCATGTGGACTGATAAACAATATTATATGCTCTTCCTACAGAATAATAAACAGTAGAGTGTGGTGCAGGTAAAAATGTTTATATTTCGCTCAACCGTGTACGGTAAGTCAAGTCAGCCAGAGTTCATTTCGTTCCACGGAGAGCTGCGAGGGTGGAATATTTTGGATAAGGAAATGACGTTAAATTCTGTATGGGACACTAATGAGTCTTACGGACAGCATTTTACCTAGACCATGTAATGTACAGCAGTACTCTCATATATGTCTCGCTACAATACAAATTTAATACAATAGATTCAGAAGTCTGTCAGAATTTGGTTTTACAAAGTTGAGCACGTACCCGCTACATAAAACAGTTACAAGTGTCATTATGACAAGTGCTCTCCAGCAAAACGACCGACGACAGTAATTAGTGTGCTTTAAACTGATATTCTGATATTTACTTGAAAAGGAGGAAAATGATGCGGGAAATTTCTTGGCGAACATCTCATTTCTACTTACTACTGTCGAGATTGTTGGAATTCCACTATTATGATCATGATACTTGCGAATGCATTTACGTAAAAGGAGCCTCTCTGACGCATTTCCTCCGTCACAAATATTTAATTGTATTGTTACAGTCCATTATTCAGTTTAATGCAGAGTTATTTATGCATATCGCAGGGCTGTTTTGCATTGTCTCGCGCATCTCAATGCTTTCATCCATCGCAACAGTTGAGCGTAATGAATTTTTTACAATTACACACGAAATCTTTTACGATCTGCAGTGACGGTGATGGTGATCTTGTGTGCCCTGTCGATCTGCACGATGGCGAAATGGACGCGTGCTCCTTCACAATCATCATATCAGCATCGAAACTTTTAAACGTGGAAATATATACATAAATATTTGTAAATAAGTATGGAAAGCATATAAGAAATATCTATAACCCTCATTCGAATGAATAATTCGCAATGATATGATAATATAATTGTAATGGTCATACTGCTATATTGTACATATTATTAGTGCTGGCACACACAATTACAACTACAAAGTAATACGTGAATCTCTCTGAGAAATTCAATTTGCATATAAAAGATGAAGGAACTGAAGTGGAAGTCTCTGTAAATTATTACATGAATTGCTTTGTTGTTGTGTGTCACAACTATCTTCTAAACGAACTAACAAGGACTGTACTACATATACAATATCATTATTATATTATTATATTAGAGCTCATCAGATCACAAAGTAAAAGCACGACTCTCTTGAGTGGGTGGCGTGGCTTGACTTACCATAGCTTCCAATTTATATTTGATACAATCAGTTGAAGGAGAAATTATTCCATTTCCCCTAACAAGGAATAAACTATTTTATTCGGAGATTTAGTAGTTCTGTTAAAGTTTGCATCAATGAATGGCCCAAGTAACAAAACTCTTCTGCGGAGGAAGAAAACAAGTTGGCTCCTGTGTACAAATCTTTAACTCTTTACTGTTGTGTAAGAGGGTGAAATTGAATCGGAGGAGAGCGAGCATGCGAGATTCCTTATCCACAATAATAATGCTTACGAGTGTACATTCAGGTTTTTATTTAGTCAGCAATAGTGCTAAAAAGTCACTTTCACACAACAACAGAGAAAATGTAAAAGCATGAAGCAGAATGCTTACAAGAACCGTGCAAGATGGAGGCGAATGCGTGAATTGAAACATTATCGCTGTGAATTGATAAATTTGGAAGTCTTCTCTCTAGGCTTTTACTTTGCCCGTGTTTTCAAAGTAGCTATACTATACTTTTGCATTTATGTATGTTAGTACATTGTCGTTTATGTTTAGAAATGGGTTGCTGGGCTGCTTTGTTCCGAGAGAGTAGTGTGCCATTCTACCAGTAAAAGTGCAATATATACGCGAATTCTGTAATCCATTATATCCATTAGGGGATTCGAGTGGAATTCTCTGGGCTCTTTTGGTTTAAGTCACTTAAGTGGATGCTCCACTACTCCACTGCACTAGTTCAAACTCTACTGTGCATATATAGTGCTGTATGTTGTAAAGTACAATAACGATATGGTTGTATGGCTCTACAGACATTTCCCATTATGTGCAGCATTTGCATAAAAACTCTCATTTTATACTCAAAGCGTCGTGTACTTTGCAAAAAGAGACAAGACCCACTGAGAGTGATATTACACTATATCGCAACTACATATATGGTATATACCTGTTATAGTATTAAAGGAGGAGGAGAATGATGATGATTCCCACAATAATAGGACTTTTAACAATGGTTGCCACTCTATAGTGGCAGTACGTAGATGATGACAATGGCCAGAATGAATTTAATTCCACAACAGAGCAATACTTACTCTCTCCTGTCCTCCTTTCACACACAAATTCAAATGGCATTTACAGTAGCCAGCAGTTTAATCTCTTTCAGGGGGAAATTAGCATTGCAAAGCTTTCATAAATACGGCAGCCAGCTGAAATATTTCCTTTTTTCTGCCTCCTCTCTGCTCGCCTCCAGCAGAATACACACGAAGTATACAAAGAGGAGTGGGACGTCAACAAGGAGAGTTTTCTGTGGCTGCTTTTGCAAACCCTTGCTTCTTGCAATCTCTTCACATCAAATTTCAATTACAATGGGTGATACGTTTACGTACGACGGGTGTGTGTGTGTGAAACGCGGAATTGCGAAATCAATAAAAGGACGATTCGACATTCGCCTTATTCTTGTTCACCAGCAACAACTTTTACATTTATCCTTTTAGCCTTAGGTTTTTTCTCCCCATTTCAGATTTCCAGATCTTCCGCCGTGATACATGTGCAAAGGAAATTCGACATTCTCTGTTGCTATTCTTCGAGAACAAGTTTTCTGTCAATTTGTCAAGTTAGTCCCTGAAACACTTACTTAGCGGAGTAAGTCGCACTTTAACTTTCAACTCTTGACTTTGCCCCTCGCTCTCGTCCGTCCAATTTCCCTATTTCTACTACAATGTATTCACTACTAGTATATGTATGTATACAAATTGAAGGAGAGAATGGAGAATATCTCCGCGAATTTTTTTGCCCTACTTCACCATTTCCATTTCAAATCGATGGAATCGCATTAGATTTTTTACATTAGATCTATACACTACCCTCACCATTTCCCTTTGTATTCTAATCGTAATCCTTCAGAACAGTCGTTCTCCCTGACAAATGGAGGCAAGGGAATTTGTATTCTACAGATAAGCAGAAAAATAGAGAGAATATTTAACAAACAAGCAGCTAATAATTAATTCCTTCTGGGAGATTCCCAAAAGAGGATTGTGATCTACAATGTAATAATAGCTGGAAATCAATTCAAGATCCCACCCACACAAACACACACACACACAGAGGGAATTCAATTCAACCTCAACAGCTGCTACAATGAACACAGTAAATTCTCTTTTCAAAAATCACAGCTACTAAAGAATAAAACTGATGTCGGATTTTCGATCAGAAAAGAATTATGGGCATTTCATCTTTTACCTCCCACGCTGCACCAGTCACAATTTAGTAAACCAGGAAAATCCTTATAGCCTTGGGAATGGACACGGCCCGAGGAAATGTAAGAGCCGAAATGAGAGAAGTAGGGAAAATCCACGGAGAAAACCTTTCACTATTTGCAATATTATTATTATCATTATATATTATCATACTATTCAACAACTACAGTGTTTGTGTTTGCTCACAGTGGATTTAAAACCCAATTCCACCAACTGAAATGAAAAGTAGTTCAATAGGAAATAATAAAATAGAATGTACACTAAAGAAGACACATTATTTCATGTCAATGTGAAAGGAAATACTTGTCCTAGCCTAAATATACACGTATGCGTGTGTACATATGTGCGTAAAAGTGTATAGGAATTAGTCTAGGACGAATGAATGCAAATAGGGACATGGGTAAATACATAAAATAGCATTAGCACACATCGGTTGCTAGTTATTACATTATTAACTATAATATCGTATGTAGGTGTTTATGGGGAAATGAGCGGCGGTGGTATGGCGGTGGTGGCGGGCGGCTTGGCCGGTGTTTCTACATACATACATTCATGCATACATAAGCGTAAGTAGGTATGTAGGTGGGCAGTGGTGGGCTGCACACATGAAAACAGTGAGGAAGGAAAGTGTGTTGAAGTTGGATTGGATATTGTCAAGAAACATTTGCGAGAGAGAAAGAGCCCTACTTCCTATAATACCGTATAATAGTGGCCCGATAAATATTATATACAGAGGGAATTCATAGAGCCTCTACTATACACTCGTATAGGGTATTAGAGTAGAATGGAAGGACACGAAGAGTGGGGGAAGTTCGGTGGAACGGGAAGCTAAAAGTAGGTCGGCAGCTATCGACTAGAAAACCTGGATCTATATTTAGTCCGCTCCTCGCTCACTCTCTCTCTCTCTCTTCTCTCTCTCTCTCACTCAGTGTGTCCCACCATTCAATTTTTCCTCTCTCCCTCGACTACTACTCGGTGGTACACAGCTAAGGCTGCTACTGCCTTTAAGCCAAGCCATAGTAGCAGTCAAAAGCTCTTTCCTTACTCTTTCTCAGAGTCTAAAACTCTTTTCTTTCGCTAAGGACGCCACTACAACAGAGACTTGAAGCAGAGAGCAGCTCTACTTTCCCATTCTCGACTCTCACTATATATGATGCACTCGCTTTCCTTGTAGCACCTATACGGACACCACAGTAGACTGGAGAGACATTGTGAAGTAAAAGCTACGCCTCTACTACACTAATGTGCACAGTGCACTACACAGTGCAAAACATGTGATCTATAGTATAGTGCATACGACTGGTGGTACGTAGTAATACTGTGTGGAAAAACTCATTTCACTCCACTTGTCTTGACTTGACTTCTTTATAGGCAACAAATGCTGAGGAAGGCGCACATCACACACAAAACATCGCATCCCATCACTCACTCTCTGCTCTGCTCAACTAACAACACAACAAAAACCTACATCAAACCAGTACACTGTACCAGCACCAGTGGTAGTCAAGTCTCTTCCACTTGTATGTTGTACACACAGTGTTTACAGCAGCATGTAGTACTTAATGCGGTGTATATAAATTACAAGAAATTTCATATGGAAAATACGGTAGGGTGGTTCTTATTGCTCTACGGTTTCGCTTTCAAAATAGAGAAGACACATAGAAGAAATGTTGGTGAGAGAGGCGACCTCAGTTCCATAATCTGTTGACTGGTTGGTTTTCCTCCAATCTCTAGTCGTCAAAGCATTATGTAGGTGCTATGAGTGACAAGTGCACTGCTGGCACTAATATATTAAGGTTAAATAATGACTTTTATCTTTCTCCTTACACTCGGCTTGCTGCTCGCATCTCAAATTGCTGATTTTCTGTTTATTTCTGGTTTATAACGGACGGAAACTGGGCCATGGCAGATGACGAACGACCGTGTCTACAAATCTTGTTATTCTAAGCCACTTTCTCACAGCAAACCAAAATGTTTCCCTCTATTACCAATACTGATGCGAAATTTTAGCTACTAATTAATAATTAAAAGCTTCTTCGTCAAAGTATTTCTGAAGATATGCTCAGAATGTCAATTTTCCCATCTTTCAATGTTCGATCTGACAGTGTAGCCCAGAGAGATAGTCTAGACCATGGATGGAGGAACCCTGGCCTGACTTTCCTTGGCTAGTATTTAGTATATCTCTTATGATGAAGAATGTGTGTGCGTATATTGGCACCTCCTGTAAATGTGAGTAGTGAGTGTGGTATCAGCACGTAATGTAGTATTTACGACGTGCAATTAGATTCACTTCTCTTTCAGATGTCATGGGTGTCTGGTGGTAACTGGTGGAGAACTATGGGCTGGTACGAGCCTTGTAATCGCGTCCTACATGTCAGAGCGATATATACAGTGTGTAGTGTACGGCTATATGGTGCACGTAAAACTACCTTTAGACTCCGCTCAAAGGCTAATCTAATTATTTCGGAAGTGATCTGATCTGTGGAGCTGTCAAGGAGAGAGAGAGAGAAAGAGGAATGAAGAATATTGCAAAAGAAAGAAGGGCCAGTCATGAATTTATTTGCCGTATAGATGTAAAAGGTGTAGATAAATGACTTGTGAGTTCTCACTTGTTCGTACTGACACGCGGAGACGGTGTGATCGCAACAGTAGCATCACGGTGCTAGCAGAAAGGGGAAATCAAAGGGAAATCTTTTATCTTTTGACTTAATCTAATTTGATGTGATGGAAAGATGAGATGGGAAAATATGATAAGAATACTACTCTCATAGAGAGGTAATTTTCACAGAGAGGTAAGTATTAAAAGTTGTACTGATATCTGAGTGTGCAACTAGAGTGATCAATGGAATTAAAATGAGTGATGGGGGAAAGCTTAGAAAATGAATTGCAGCTTGTAAAATTGAGAAAGTCGAAAAGTCTATTCGAGTAAGTAGGCGAACTTTGTAACCTAATTTCTCCGAATTTCTTCTGTATCTTCTTCTTGTATGTAGTTCGTTATAAGTTTTTGTGCTTGTTCCGATCATTGGTTGGTTGGCTGACTTAGACTGCATTATATCTGCGCAATAAATCTCTGTGTACATAATTACTTACATTTATTGCGTAGTACTTGTGCTCTACTTTTTATTTAGATCTGTCAGCCAGCTATGTAGCTACTCTACCCCATTACATTTTATGCACACATACATTTAATTAATGATTTGCTCAGAAAGTAGGCGTAGTGGAAAATTTCGCCTGTTTAGCTACAACATATATTATATAGCCATGTTTTGATTGTACTTTGAAGAAATTTGATGCATAATTTAATATTTGGCTGGATGAGATGAGCAGTTTCAGTCTACTTTGTATACCAGCGTCTACTTACTCTAGGTTGAAACACTGTTAGAACGCGTCACAGCCACACACACCTACCTATGTACCTATAACGGAATTGCATGAAATACTGGATAGCACGTCTCGCTCTACAACTACCGTCGTGTCTTCTTGTCTGCTGTCGAAAAGTTAGTCAGAGGCAGCTACGGAAGGAAGGAGAGTGGAATCGAAATTGAAATGAAATTGGATTGAGAGAATAAACTAGAATGAGAATTCTAATGCAGTTACAGATTTGATAGGAATGAATTTATGAAGGTGGCGAGAGGAAAGTTACGTAACTCACTCTGAAATACATTAGAGATTGGGATTAAACCTTTGCAATAGTAGTTCTAGTGTTGTGTACGTATGAAAATGTCTGTCGTTGTAGTGTAAGGTAGATATATGGATATTGTGAAGTGCCATTTATAGATCAACTCTATTTATATATCTGAAAACATCCCAGAGCACATTGAGACGGAGAGAAAGAGCTAGCCAAAAATTCCTCTCGCTCGGTACTCAACCAACTGTCTTTCCGTATCACTTTACATACTCAACTCTACAAGAGTCGATTCGAATTGGCTTTATTATGACTTCTACTTGACTCGACTCCACTTTGTGTACAATATCTACATCGGGCGACTCTACTTCACTGCACCCTACCACTCCCGTGCACAATGCAAAACACAATTGTATTTTATATACTTCGTATTTTATAAAAGTTTTATATTATTTTATTATTATACAAGTGCGAGCTAAATGGAAAAGAATTGAATTTCTCTGTTCTACAAAGAGTTTCGCCCATTATTTTGTAATAGAGGAAAAACTGTTGTGAGAACATCAACTCTGCTCGCTGCCTACGTAAAATAATGTGAGAAAATATCCCAGTACTTATTCATCGCTTTCTGTGTATGCGTTAAAGCATTATTCTAATGTATTTTTTCCTGTTGTGAGTGAGTCGAGTTGACTTGGCTTCGAATTCGACAACAAAACAGCCGAAGACGAATGAGATGATCCTATACATGAATCTGGCTTTAAAACTACAGGCAACTGTATAACTGTGCATCTCACTGACTGAGAGTTCTTTTTATATGGCACTGTCTACAAAAATAATAGCAGATCTACTAAAAATAATACAACTATCATTTCTATATCGGATAAATTGTGGTATTCCTTACGCTATGATACTGTGTTACGGCATAAATACATCAGAAAGTTCTTGGACTGACTGTTTGACTATTACAAAATTTTTCGAGCATGAGTAATGTAATGTCAGTATAAAGTAATGTAAAAGAATAACACATTTTATTCCACTTATTACGTACACAGATAGACAAGTAGTATCTTAGCAGCATGTATTTAAGCCGCTCTTCGATTCAGCCATCTGTTCTTATTTTGTAGCTGCCTGTTTTGCAAGTACAGAGGTACGAGTGGAAAGTCAGTCGTCGGAGGATAATTTTAATCTCATTTGTCACGCTAATGGTTTCCGTACGTTAGTACGACGAATGTTTGTACAAAACAGCAAGCCAAGCAAGCAGGGTTGTATATGTAGCCAATTTTTATGAATAAAAGCCACAGCAGCCAATAATAAACCAAAAAATGTTTCTAGCACACAAGGAAGCCTTTCCCAAAAGAAAAAAAATGTGTATGAATTAAACCATTGATCTTTTTCGATACTTTCACGAGCACGCACACATACGACAAAAAGAATACAGGCCTTTTCAGAAGTTAACCACTCAATTTTAAAGATAAGTACGGGTATTACGCTATTAAAACCCTCGCCTTGTTGGTTTCTATACAATTCTTATTGCAAAGTGTCGAGAGAGAAGTTCGTCCAAATGGAATGTCTTGGACTTGCTGAAAGTTGCTCTTATTGGAAGTCATTTCACTATTAGTCGGTGAGAGAGTCAGAAATAAGTTATTTAGGCCTGCAGTTAAATGGTCGGTCTGCAGAACAGATGACAGATTAGAAAAGCTACTAATGCTGAGGTACTTATCACAGTTTGAGTAGCCTTTTATTATGTGAGAAGAAAACTTTTGCTCCAGATGAAAGAAAGAATACGCAAGAGATCGAGAACAGAGAAGTCGAGAAGCCAAATAATAATGTGAAAGAAGTATGGAGGGAAAGAGACAGAAAACATAAAAGTTGAATGGTAGAAACGAGAAAAGGGAGAAAGTTCTTGGAGAGGAAACTTTCTGTTTGAATGACTGACTCCTTTCAGAAGAAAACTGAAAGGAAATTTTGTCGCTACATTTAGTAACCATTATCCTACAACCGTCCTTTCACATCTCTTTGTTACCAATTTCAAACTGCACAAACAAAGTCCTAGTCCACCCACGACTAGTCGTCAGTCGTCACTCCTCCTATACCGTCAATTATTGTTGACAGTCCAAAAATAAAATTGCAATCCTCTTAGTCAAATTGTTGTCATTGTGAATTTTCGAAACTGTGCTAACCTGAAAGAAGTAGGTCAGTAATAACCTTGTGAGAAGTATCTATCTAGAAAAAACGTATGTCTCCATTGATCGATTGCGCAAGAAGTGGTAAGCATTCATGCTTTCAATTTATTATTAGCTAAACAAGTATTTGAGTGAGTACATTTATATTTTACGTACTCAAATAACACTTGAGATTATTAATTAAACTTTTCCACTGTCAACTATCAAGACTATCGCTAGAACCGTATGTTCACAAATTGATGATATATACATATCGCGTAGTACACGTAGTATCGTTTTTGTAATGATTTATTTGCTGGTCACACGAACATTTTCTCCAATTTTACTATCGACTAAATGTATTTTTATCTCGTATTTACCTTCACCCTAAGCGAGTTTGTACTTGGGAAATTTCTGTATCTCGTGTCACATGTACTCACTAATCTGCGCAAGTATTGAATCGCAAAAATGCATTTTGCAACATCCACTATCAAATGTTACATGAACATATAGAGGGTTATACCATTTATAAGCCTTATTATGAATGGACACATACATACATACAGTGTACCACTATTTTGCATAAGCAGATCTCGTTCGTAATAAGCAATTAAATGGCTTATGCACACAAAATTAAGTACAGCAATTTAGCCACATAATAAAACATAATGATTACTCTAATACATATTTAGTAGCAGTTGTATTTTGCCATGTCAGTCAATCGGTTGACGTTGTATGTATATATAATATGCTCTCCTCTCTTCCATCAGCTAAATATATCTAAAGAGAAAAAAGGGTCTTATGGATGAGTTGACGGTAAATTTTATATTTTCCTTGTTACTATCTTTTTATTGATCAGTTGAGCAGTTAGTCCATCCACGTTATTCTATTACTAATGTGTGCCTGTATCTGTGCTCACTCACAGGCTGCGATAACGACAAATTGATAATAACGAATGAAATCTTTGCACTCCCTAAACCACTGATGGACTGAACTGAATTGAATATTGAATAGAACATAAAACTGATCTGACATTTCCCAATAACTGCAAACGGCACATCCTATATCTAATATACTACATCATTACCATAGGTATATAGTGTATTATAATAACCGTGCACACACAAACAAAGGTACTTACACGGACACTCTCCCGTATACATTACAACTGTACTCTGGCAAAAACGTACGTTATGCATACATTAGCTTTTAGAATTATTGCAGCTAATAAAAAAGCTCACGAATTCGAGCCAACCTCTATTTGGTATTCAAGCCATTTATCAGTTAACGTTAACAGTCTTATCTGCTTACTGTTGATTCATTTATGTCGAGTGTGTCATGTCATGTCATGCTCGCAAAGCATTATCTATCTCTACATTTTTTTATTTAGTAGGTACATACAAACACACACACTTACACTTGCAATTTATTGCAAATTCAATCCCGTTTATGTGCGTATGCTGTGCACTGTACAATCTGATGAAGCAGTAGGTTTTAGGGTTTCAATTTATATACAACTTAATATTAATATTTTGTGTAAAAATCCATTAACTATAGGTAGGTATATTTTTATTAACCAAAACCGTATCTTGCCATGACTAAATAAGGTATTCATAAAAAACGCTACTGTAGTAAGTGTAGTCATTATCATTGCAATTATTCGTAAACAGAGCAAGAGGGCATTTGTAAGAGTTACTGCTGATAAATCAAGTAAAAATGTTTTTCCAGTCCAATGAAAATAGAATGTACTGTACTGATGTACTTGGTATCACTAAGTACTGATTCAATGTGTTTGCTTTTGTGGCTTGTATGACTACCCTATCCACACTGTCTACACTCTACACCCTACAGCATGATGATTAGAAGAGTGCGGCAGTATTGCTTACAACTGCTTACAAGCCACACACATTAATATCTAACTATACGTATATACACATAATTTATTAAAGGAAAAGCATAAGTAAGCAGCCACATATTCTCACAGGAAGCCAAAATGCTGCATGGGGACGCAAGTACGTAAACTGCGGTAGTTGCATAGAAGAAACATTCAAGAAGCAAATGCAGACTTTTAAAAAACGTTTTTTTTAGTCTTTTAAAATTAATGTTGAGTGAATTAAATGGCGTGCAATCGTGCAATGTGAAAGGATGCATCGAATGCCCAGTATTGCGCAACTATCTCATATTCGCTGGAAGGTCTTCTTCGTAACTAGATGAACTTTCAAAGAAATTGAGGGGAAACCTAAGCCAACAGGAATCGTATGGAGTAACACCATGTACTACTGTAGTCTTTGTACTTAGTTAGTGTACTACAAATATGTAGGATATGCAATGCAGCTTATTTTGGCTCGACTTTTCTAACTTGACCCTTGACATTCACTTTTTACTTTTCTCCAATCTCTCTCCGTGTATACGTGTGTGCTCTGGCTAACTAAGTGGCTCTTGTTCTGATATTAACACTTGGCTTGACTGGAGAGTTGGCACTACTAGTAAGAAGACTTTCTGCTTCGCCTCTATTCTTCTAATGCATGCATTTGTACTGGTTTCCATTGTTCTGGTGGTACCCGAGCACGACGTCGTCCCTCTCTCCATTGCTCTATTCTGTCAAATCCTAAATCCACTTACTAAACGCTCTCCTTCTACTTTCCTTTCTCTCTCCGTCATTTCACTTCAGAATCCTCACTCGAAAGTATCTGTAATACTGTAATCTGGTTCTAAAGGCTGACAATGCACCACGTGCCTCATTCTCCACTTTATATGCTTAGCATTACAGAATTTTTGGGCAAACTTATCTTCCTAGCGCTGCAATGTCTACCTGCAATTTAATTATATTCTTTCTGCAATCAAGGGATTCAGTCTATGACGATCAAGTTGCTGAAAGCACAATTTGGAGGTCACGAGCGCCGGAATTCCACACGTGGTGTATGGCATGACCAGACCCCTAAGGTTAATATTCTAAAATGTTAACTCAGCTTTTACTTTACTCATCTCTGAATCTCTGCACTCAAGGCGAACCTTTCTTCTAATTTCCACCTTGCTGTTGTCCAATTCTCTCCTGCTTTCCTTTTCCTAGTATCTCCTTTTGTCTTCTCTCACTTCGTCTAATCTTGGCTTGGCCGCTAGGGTCTTATCCCATTGTATACTGCACAATGTATATATATTCGTACATCGTGACGCGCAAGCAGCATGTTAAAATTTACAACGACTGGCTTCACTTCTCTCTCTTCGTCTCATCCGCTGTGCCTTAGAGACACTGTAATTATAATTTAATTTCTGCTACAAAATCCTACATACGCACTTGAGAGCTATTTTCCGTCGTGCCATGGCCTATTGTGATGAAATTCCTAATATCTGTAAGTAAATGGTCGTAACTACTATACTTCACGGATTAATAACTGCTATCTGTCGTTTCCTGGTAGTTAGTGGAGAGACGACTGAAATTCTTGATGACATTAATTTTCTATCCACACTTTAGCAGATAAATCCTCATCACCACTATTGATCTTGTCTTCTTCTCCAGACTGCTGCTGCATTATTAGTGGGTGACGCCAACTGCTTTTCTCTCTCAATGTTCCCTACCAACGTCTCCAAGCACCAACTGTACTCTGGACTGTTATTAGTCATTCAGGATTTTTAAAGTTATTACTTTTTTGGCACTTACTTATTCACAGTCCCGTTGGCAATATTTAGTATGTATATACATTCAACCAAAAACGTCATTAAAACAGTATCATTCATTTGAGTGAGAGATTTATGAAAAAGTAGATACATAATTAATATCGAATAAGCGCTATTTATAAATTTGTTATTTACATATCATTATACTATATGTACGTGTTGAACTCTAGCACAAAAATTCATGCGAAGATGAGCAATTAATGTGCGGATACATATATCGCTATTACAAGTACTACATTATTACACGGCTCTCTGAAGATTGCAGCTACTTGAGTGAATTTAATCGTAGCTTCTGCAATGGACGCAATCAAGTGTCCATTGATGCAGCGTTTTGTACATAAGTGTGTATACTGCAGACAATGCGATAAGACATTATTCTACGTACATTCTACAAGACTTCTGCTTAAGTGGACGCACTGTATGTAAGGAAAGTAAGACCACGGAGCATGGGATAGAAGGCGGATCATTGTATGAAGTAATCTGTGCTACTGTCGTGTTCAGCAGGCTCCATGCATCCAGAGCACCACACACTCATACTACTAGTACATATAATAAGGTATAGTACACACACAACAAGTGCAGTAGAGATATTTGGAGAAGCACATTTAAAAAACTATTGGATCAAAAGTGATGTAACGTGATGATGTTGAATGTAAAGGGCACGCTACAGAGATTGCGAATTGCATACGTGGCTTGCAATCACTTGGCTATTGCTGGCTTCTTTTTATGTACATCCTTTTCTCCATATAGCCTGCTAGCACATAATAAGATAACTCGTCTCCCTCTCTCTCAGCTTATGTCCGCTGTATATATAGAGAGCTCTCATCTTATCGCATCACAATCACAGGAGGATTCTCTAATGCGCCTCTTCTTTATTAATAGGAAATTTCCACATTTTTCTATCTCTCTCGCTCTCTCTGGAGAGGAGATCAAAGAAAAATAAGGTGGCTATCTCGTACAGTGTGTGTGCACTCTGCATTCGACTGATAGCAACTACTAAAGAAAACAATGTGTATAAGTACGTACATATACATGTCATATTATACTATATAGATGTTACATATACCTATGTTACATTATGTACCTATGTGTGAGAATTGCACTGGTTGCAATGTATTGTGCTTCACACAGCGTAAAAACTACTGCCAGTATGTGCATGGCAGGCAATTCAGCAGAACAGAGAAAGAACATATTTAGATATTTTATTTTTATAGCACATTGGATTCCATACAGCAGATTTAGTGTACTGAACTATAGGGAGATAGAAAATATATCATACCAGAGCACAGTACCTAACTATAACCCTGCCAACATCATGTACTATTTGCACACAGAGCAAATCTGACGGAGATGAAGAGCCGTGTACAGGATTCTGCTAAACTTTTCGGTATTTGCAACTGGGAGAGACACAGTACTTGTTATAATAGTAGACAAGAAGACGTCTGTTTCTCTCGCTGTGATATCTACTGTGCCATGAATGTACTAGACGTGAAGGTGTGTAATTCCAGATTTTGTTCAAGTTGTAAATACGGTAGTAGTAGTGGGATACATTAAAATTAGAATTCAAGGATAAGTATATTAGTACCTGACTGTCATTATATTCAGACAACAGCCATTTCCATGACTTCTATTTGTAGTCACTAATCTCGTTGGTAACCTAAATTAATTCTAATGTTCAATGTTCACCGTTTGTCATAATTACTGACAGCATAATTAAATAACTCTACGTACTGGATGGCTCTTATGGCCCAATACAACATACATATGTACATACATGTATGTAAGTAGGCACATAAAGTATGCATATTATTACATGATGCAGTATTTGGTTATGCACAGTGAAAATGGCGTGTCTATGCGTCTTTGTGAAAATAAGTTGGTTTTCCTCAGAAATTGAAGTTGTATTTGTCAGGATATTTCCTCCTCCTAACACAAGGCATGGGCGACAACACTGAAAAATTGATTACTCTTTGTACGCTTTAACATTTAGTACACGTCTTGTGGATTTGGATGTTGGTTATTTCCACAATGCATGTAAACAAATTAGAGTAGGAGGAGCTACACGATTTTTCACAAGTACGTTCGAGATTGTCGCACATAGAATTATTGTAACAAGTAGCGTGAGTCTAAGGTGTTTCCGGGTCCAGCACTTCTCCGGTTGATTTCTCGCTTTTCTACTAATGATATTTTCATTGTGCCTATGTGTGCAATATGTGTAGTATTTACTTACATTGTGCATGTTAAGTGCAGAGTTGTTGATATTGATAGTGTGCATATATTGTGTATAGAGATAGTGAAAGGTTTGTTTGTGTTTATTGGTAGTAGTTGATGTGAAGTTGATAATTAGCCTTGCCTTGAGTTGAGAGCACAGAATATACACACTGAGATTTGAGAACAGCAGCAGAACGGAATCAAGTCGCTTGGCTATATTTATAATGAAGAGAAGTAGTAACACATTTCAATTTAAAGCCAAAAGGAAAAGACGGAA
>JABASC010002245.1:0-18496 GCA_019776185.1 Plutomurus gul | reverse complement strand
TGCGGGTGATATTTTTACAATTGTAGCACAAAGAAGGCTAAAAACATCATTTTATTAAAAATTACTTGTGCTGAAACGGGGAATTTTCCTTTTAACAAAAGTAAAATTTAAAATTGTTAACTTTAATTGACTTTATTTTTGTTTGTTAGCGGAAAAGTTGAACGATTTACATTCCTTCATGTGTGATGTGTGCAATAAAACTTTCGACGACCTCCGATCCTTGGTATCGCATAAAAACCTGTCCCATGTCACGCCCGACCAAGCAGCTCAGGATGATAGATATCGCATTCTAAAGTAATCAAATACATAATTTACATTTTACAACAATATAATATTTGTAAAAGTCTATTAAATTAAATCTGTGTGGGAAGTACAGTTTGGAAGAACGATATCACTTCACTATGGTGCCTAGAGAAATTCTTCAATTTAAATGTGAATTATGCTATCGGAGCTTTCGAAAAGAGGAAAAACTGAAAGAGCACATGTTTTACGGACATAAGAAGTCAAAAGAATCTATTGAATTGCCACTGGAATGCAAGGAATGTGGCAAACGGTATGGGCGTACTTATCGATTGGAGGCACACATCGCATCGGTACACCGCAACGAAAAGTAAATGAATTCAATAATTTTTTCAATAAAAATTGTTTTCTTCCTAACATTAAAATGATATGTGATACTTTGATTTTACAGGAATTTCATCTGTGAAATGTGTAGTGGGGCATTTACAACCTTTTCAGGATTGCAGCATCACCAGAATACGTATCACTTAGAGGACAAGACAAAATTTCAGTGCCACCAATGCGGAAGAATCTTGGGCTGTGGGGAATCATTAAAAATTCACGTTAAGAGCGTTCACGATAAAGACTACAAATTTAAGTGTCCGATTTGCAATTCTGGTTATCAGTACAAGCGACGATTGAACCAGCATTTGAGATCCGCACACACGACTGAGAGACGTGTGGCTTGTACAGTTTGCGAAAAGGAATTTTTTCACAATTCGACATTGAAGGAACATATGTTGACACATGGAGAACGTGAGTTCAAATGTAAACTGTGTCCGAAGGACTACAAGACTAAATCTGCTTTAAGACGCCACGAGAAGACCGAGCATATCCGTTCAATGGATTACCATTGTGACCAATGTGGAAGAGATTTTCCGACCAGTGATTATCTGTCAACACATCGCTATCACGTGCACAACGATAGAAAAAGAAGATTTCCACCAAAAGTTGTTATACCCCAGGATGTGGTCCAGAAATTATTGTCATCAAAAGACAATAAGCAGATACCAACTGAAAGCAAGTATTTAGGTCGTGATGCAGATTGCGTTGAAGGGTCGAGTCAAAATGTAAATGGTTCAGATGAAGGAATTCTTACATTTAACGCTTCCGACAATTCCGAGATTCCATTTCTAGTTTGAAATAAATATTTTTCACATTGCTTCCAAGTCAAATTTAGTTTTATTATTTGCGAAGAAGTTTTTCATTATTTTGAATTTTCGAAAATATTTCTTGGGTGTAACATGTAAAATTGGGCGAACTAAATATTTTATACTTGTACACATTCGTGATGCGATGTGGAGTTTATAGCCAATCCCTGAAAAAAAAAACGAAAAGTGGCGACATATGGTTCTGTTTGTCAAAGTGTTTCAATAAACGAGAAGAAAATGTTTAGGTTTATCCATTATTTGTCCTGTCTTTTAAATCGTTCACGTTCATCGTTCAGATTTATTTTCTAATTGAAAAATTGAAAGAAATAACATGACCGACAAGCTTCGAAATTTAATAGGAGGAGATTTGAATTAGGGCCATGGCATCTGCAAAGTTGCTCCATGTTTGGGCAAAATGGGCTGTTAGCTGATGTGGAGAATTTTTAAATATTATTATTTGATTTATGATTTTAAATAACAAAGGGAGAATACAGAAGGGGGCTTAAGTTACTACGGGTAGGAGGTATAGTGCGAAGCATCTTCAAGTCCACTAGCATAGCGCCTCCAAAATTTCTGTTTCGCATGGCCATAAAGTTGACTACTCTGACTCAAAACCCCCCCTCACTGAGCCCTGGACCACCCCTAATCAGAAAGCAAGGTGTGGATCCCTGAATTTAGAATTTTAGTTATTCGTACGATTGGATCAAACCAAAACGGGTTTCTCTGCTACTGATGAGGGATGAAAATTGTTATTTGAATGAGTTGAGGTCATCTGAGGTTGAGGTGAGAACTACTTCTCAAATTTCTCACACTGCGCAAAGAGTGCAACTTGATTACATGTGGCGGCAACGGTGAAGCATTCAAAATGCAGCCAATATTTTCTTGAATAAGAATGGGAAAGATATATATAAATGGTAATGGAGATTATCCAGGAATGCTTAATTTGCGCTAACAAAAGAGTAATTTCAGACGAAAGATTGAATAGATCTACTGTGAAAAATCATACTACAATTTATTTCGTAGTGAAGAAACTTTTCGAGGTTTCAGAAATCACTTGTGTTGATTTACTTACTACAAGAGGAAATCCTTCAGGATGGTTCTATTGCTGTTGGAGGTGTTCCTCTCTTGTGGAGAAGGCTGAAGAAGTATTCAAAGAAACTAAAAAACTTGAAGTACAGTGGAAACAGTTGAAAGATACCGTGGAGAGAAAAATTTATGAGTGTCACAAGGATAAAATAAGAAACTCTTCTAATAAAAACAAAAAGTCAAATGACGGTCCAGGTTCAGAAGAAGAATTACTACTCAACAAGATTCGAGACGAAATTGTTAACAGTATGCACTCACAATATTTACAAATTTAGAAAAATTTAGACTATATTTTTTGTTAATTTAACTTTTGTATTTAATAGGGCTGAATCGTGAACATGGGTTTGGACCAACTGAAGGAGTGGGTAGTCATTACGTGGAGGTTAAATCCGAAGTCGACGAAGACAAATTTTATTTAAACCAAAACTGTGAAGATGATAGCAGCGCACTTCCAAAGAACGAAGAGTGGGGCTTCGTGCCGTCGTTTTCCCCAGTTGAGGATAGTCAAAAAAAGCATTCTGTTTTGCAAACTGATCAAATTGCGGTTGTGGATCAAAATTTTATAGCCACGTACGAAGATGATGGTATTTCTCTAGATAGGAGACTCCGAGACAGAAGTGTTCATAATTTCAGAGATGATGATCTTGATTTTGAAGAAGCAGAAAGCGACACAACGGATGACAGCCAACCACGGTAGCCCAGTGTACATATTTGCAAAATTGCTTCTCGTGATTTTTTAATTTTAATTGCTTTAAAATAATTTGTATTTTTTATGTAGAAGAGTAAAATGTGACGACTCTGATTGGATTCCTCCCAGTGGCAATTATTACCGAGATTCGGATTCAATGACAAGTAGTAGAGGTAGAAATGCACGAAGAAATAGCGAGGGAGAGGGATATTTTTCTTGTAACTTCTGTGATTGTGTGTACAAATCGGATGAAATGCGAAAAGACCACGAGAGACGAAAACACAGTACGTTTAATCCGACATCACTGACTATTGTCTATTCTCTCACAGTGCACTAGAAGAAGATTTATTTAACTTTTTTTTCCATAGGTCAAACCCATTCGTTTCCATGTTATTTATGCGATAAAGCATTTTCTAACCTCTCAAACGTCCATAGACATCGTTGGAATGCGCATGGAGAAGATCGACCTCCGGTTGTCCACAGAGCGAAAAAAACATCTTTACACGGAGACAATAATTTTAATACGGACTCAAATAGTAAGCAGGCTGAAGAAGAAAATGAAAAGATATTAAATCCTGGGCAGGGTAATTTTGTGTGCAGTGTTTGTGCCATGGTTTACAAATCGAAGGAAAAGCGGGATGGTCATGAAATGAAACGCCACGGTACGCCTTATCTGTAACAAAATGTCCCCTTTATTTTTGGAATTATAAAATCATAATAATATGTAAAAAAAAATCGTGATTTCACTTTTGTTTACAGACATTCCCCACTCTTTCGATTGCAACTTGTGTGCTAAATCCTTCGTTTCCGTATCGAACTTACAGAGGCACAAATGGAATAGTCATGGGGAAGACCGACCTCCATACATTAGTAGAAAGAGAAAGAAAATGTTTTCATTGTCCCCATCCGCGGTTACAGTTAAGGAAGAGAACGTAGAGAAGCCATTTTTTAACGAAGAAGACTATTATACCTCCTCTTTCTGTGAGGAAGGTTCAGACAAAAATGGCGCCGACGGAACTGTGGAAAACCCATCGAACTGCAAATCGGAATCGGAGAGTAATCTGCATCCTTGCAGATTTTGCACCAAGGTTTGCAAATCTAAGGAAGTGCTGCGTGATCATGAAAGCAGAGGACACAGTACGTTCAGTTCTTTCAATAATCCAAATAATTTCATGGTCGGCTAATTTTCATGGTACATATTTGAGTGTAGATAAAAAAAATCTCATTTGCAGATTTACAACACAAATTCGATTGCGATTTATGCGATAAAAGTTTCAGTTCGTTGTCGAACTTGCGAAGACATAAATGGAATTTTCACGGGGAGCAGAGACCTCCTTACATTCAACGACCGAGGACAACATCCGCTTTCCCAGCCGTTTCCAAGTTGAATAATAACACGGCTAATAATTCTAGTAGCAACGACTGCAGCAGTCAATCCGGTGGGCAATTGGAAGACTCAGGCGCAAGTTTAAGGACAACGGATAACAATGACGACTCTTTGCCAGATCGTAGTTGCACCATTTGCTCTACGGTTTGCAAATCAAAAGAATCGCGATATGATCATGAAATGAGAAGACACAGTACGTGTGCCAAATAGCTGTTGTTCCTTTTATGAAAGTGCTATCATTTAAATAAATAGATACACATTTCTTTTTAATTTGCAGATATCCAACATTCATTCGATTGCAATTTATGTGAGAAAATATTCGTTTCCTTGTCAAATCTGCGAAGACATAAATGGAATGCGCACGGTGAAGATCGACCCCTATTCGTCAGCAGAAAGCGGAAAAATCCCGAAACAGTTTCTACTTCAAATGGTGACATAGTTCCTAAAGATCTGGATTCAAATCCTTCAAGAGAGCCCTCTGAAGATTTGAATGTTGATGCTAAAACCACCAACGATTCTAATGTAAATAATGATGTAGGAAATTCTGATGACGAATTTCGCTGTAATATTTGCTTATCGGTATACGAAACGAAAGAAGTCAGAGATGACCATGAAGTTAGAATACATAGTGAGTGCCTTATACTTTTCAACGCATAATACACAGGGTTGGCCAAACACAAGCATTGAAATGTGTATTTTTAAAAAGTTCAGCCATCAAATTACAATTGCCTAGTATTTTACATTTGTTGCGAATTTGCTGAAAATGCAAAAGAATTTTTTAAACATTTTCGAATGAAAATTTCTTATTTGCTAAAAGACATGGGCAATAATTAATGTATTTCCAAATTATTTTCTAAATACAATTTCGTTAAAAGAATTTATTTTTAAATACAATTTAGTTAAAAGAATTTTATTGTTAAACACAATTTCTTTGCAAAAGCATTTTGTATTTAGGTTAATTTTTTGTGTATTGTAATTTGCATTTTAAAACAAAAAAGTAATTGTACATACCAGTACATATAAAGTTGAACTGAGACTTATTTATTCCAACTTTCTTTTCATCGCAGAACAGCAACACAAGTTCAAGTGTCTCGGATGTGATAAAGAATTTTTTAGCTTGCGGAATTTACGGAGACACAAGTGGAATGCTCATGGAGAAAAGCGACCACCCCATGTCCGTAGAAACGGAAAGACTCCACCCAGCTTCCCAACCATTAGCAGGATTTCATGCAGATATTGTTGGCGGCTGTTTGAAACGATTGAAAAAAGAAATGACCACGAGAATAGGAGTCACAGTATGTTTACCCTGCATTACTTTCTACATTAACTGAAATAAACAGGCAACAGAATATAATAACTAAATGTGTTAATTGTTCTGGTTTGTAAAAGATGACAAATTACGGAAGCCACACATTTTTCATTGCAATGAATGCAACGAAACTTTTGATTTCAAGAGTAGTTTGAATCGTCATCAGGAAATGATTCATGAAATGAAGTTAGAAGACAAAAATTTTGTTTATAAATAAAATTACAATATTAAGTTTTCGTAGAATCGAAAACAACAATCTTATTTCCAATCTTGGTTAGCAGATTAAAACTGTGTTGCTGAATTTTATTTAGGACGTTGGAGAAGTCAACTACCTACAAATGTGACAAATGTGAAATAATGTTACCAAGTTTGCAATCCCTGCAAAATCATGCTGGAAGTGTTCATGAGCAGAACCCAAAATATGTTTGTGAAACTTGTCATAAAGGATTTGACTCGGAGGGAAAACTGGAGCAACACATTTTACAAACCCATGAAAAAGGGATCACTGACTCCAAAACCATTGTCCACCAGTGCAAAGAATGTGGCAAAATATTTGGTCAAATGTATCGACTGGAGAGCCACGTGGCATTAGTTCATCGTAGAGAGCGGTACGACAACCTTTTCTGAAATGTATTTATTCAAATGTGTTTAAAGTGCGAAAATGAAATATTAACGTAAATTTTTTGCAGAAATTTCATGTGCGAGATTTGCAGCAAGTCCTTCACGGCTTGCAAATATTTAAAATACCATCAGATCTCCGTTCACTGCACCCAGTTGGATCTTGGCGAGAATCTTCTTCAATGCGATCAGTGCGGCAAAATATTAAACGAGCCTTCAGCCTTAAAAAGTCACATAAAAAGTGTTCACCAAAAACAGTACAAATTCAAGTGTCCGATTTGCAAGGCTGGTCGCCAGTGCAAAAGTGCACTGGACAGACACGTGAAAGAGTCTCACACGAACGAGCGACCGGAAGTTTGTACAGTTTGTCAGAAGGCGTTCAGCGACAAATCCAAATTGAATCTGCATATGAGAAGACACACGGGTCTGCTCCCGTATAAATGCGAAACTTGCTCCAAATCCTTCAACACGAAACTGGCCCTTTGGCGCCACGAACCAATTCATTCCGATGTTAAAAATATTCAATGTGAACTTTGCGGAAAGAAATTCTTGACGAAACATTATCTGATCACTCATCGCTGGTACGTCCATAACAACAGGAGGAGCACCGTTACGCCCAGAACTATTGCTTCCAAGGAAGTGATAGATCAGTATTTTAACAATTCTGGAAACAACAGCGGAAAGAAGCAAGAAGGGGCACAACAACAGCTGGAACCTCCTTCTTCTTGTCATGATGCGAATTCCTACAGTCAGACACCAGGAGAACAAAGCTCACTTGCAAATTTACCTGCTGCTGCTGGTGGTTCAGAAACTCTGTTCTATTTCGAAAATCCATTCTTTGTTTCTGTAAACGATCCAAACGATGGAAATTGATTCCACATTCCAATTATAATATTTTAATTTTTGTGGTTGTACTTAATTTTAAATGTGAATAATTTTTGAATAAAAATCCATATCCATTGATTCAACAGAATTAATAATTTTTTTACGCAAAAAATTGCAATATTGTCATTGTTTCTATTTTATGTCGAGAAACAAATTCAACTTTTATTTTACAAGGTTTCCCTCGACTACTCCCTTGAGCTTTCACAATGATAATTGGATCTAAATATTTATGACGTAAGGAATAATAATTGAAATATGACAGAAAAACTCCAGTGCATAAAATTGTGAATGAGTAAGGACATGGAATAAAATAATTTGGAAATGTATCAAGGAATACATTTAAGGATGTTGTAATCAACAGTATAACAGGTTATAATTATTGCAATTATGGAACAAATTCAGCACAGCGTGATCGGGCTCAATGTATTAGATAATAACCAATGCTGACATTTGGTGTTTAGTGCCGTTCGTAAATTGATACAATCAGCCACCCATGCATGTTCATAAGACAGCATTTTTCCAATTTCATCACTTTATTTCTTTATTAGTTTGCCAACTTTGCCAGTGAATTCTGTTGTCGGTTTACAAATATATTCATAGTTTTGACTTGTTGCAAAAGTCAATTAGTTCATAAAATATCGAAAATGCCAAGATACTTTTGTTTAAGATACAAGATACATTCCAAAATTCTTAGCATTCCAAGATGCGGATACATTCCAAAAAATATCATTTTAAGATACAACAAAAGCTGCAAGATAAATTCTTTTTTTAAATTGTATCTAAAATACTGAAAAATGTATCTTTATCTTATTGTATCTTAAATTGTATTATAACTTTTCTTAGCTAAATTTTTGGCTCCAAAATACTGAATTAATTATTTCACAAGCACAGAGATACCTTACTAGATTTCCTGGAAGCCAGGAAGAGACAAGATACATTAAGGTAGTTAAAATTCTCAAGGTACATTTCTTGTTTCAATTCTCAATGCTCATGATGTAAACTCTACGCATCCAAGATACACGTATCTTACAATTAGTCACATGCATCTTGTGTCTTGGTCATCTGTCTGTAATACTTAATTTTCATTAAAAACATTGGCAATACAGTAAAAGTTCTGAAAATGCTGCATCAATTAAATTATTGATTGGACATGATGTGTGCTGTGCCCTCTTCTCTGATTTCACTGACATCCGGTAAAGCAGCCACACTTTCGGCGAGATCAAGAGCCGCGTTGTTCACAAAAATCTGGTTGGTTATCCAGAAGGATGTGAAGGGAACATTTCTTTCGGTGAGGAATGCCTTGACCTTCTCCTGCGAAGCCATCGCCAAATTTGTCAGTGCATTGTGGACGGCTGTGGCTCTGTCCTCGTGCGGAATCTGAGCTTCATTAATTTCACTCAAAACGCTTTCCGTTGACTGCTTCAAAGTTATTGCAATATTCGCTTTCTGATTTCCTTTCAATTTCTGCAATAGTGATGCTTCAATTTTGTCGGATGGATTGCTCATTGTGCTGACTTTAATAAATCATGAAAGAAAACTGTTATTGGAATCGTATTACAAGAGGGATATCAATAATGAATAATGACCATATTCAGTAGAGGGCGACACGTAACGTGCTCCAATTTCATAAATTAACTTTTATGAAGGATATGGCAGGGAGTTAACTTAACCTTACAAATTTCCATTCTAGTTACACCCCGATTCTAATGACACTGCACAAACAGGCAATGGCAACGCAAACAAATTTATACATTTCTAACCAGTGTTGGTTGATGGTTAAAAGTTAAAACCACCGTTGGGATAAATGGACATTTCGCTCCAATTGAGAGGTGGACTGGGTAAAACTCACTTTATTAATAGAAATTATGCAGGTTTAAATTTAGCTCTCCCCTACCCTTCCTGTGGTACAATTCAGCCACCAAAGCGGATAAACCGTTTTCCCCACTGTGGTCGTGGAAAAATGCAAAGAAGTTGGCAATAAGGGAAAATATCAATACGTACGAGAGTAAAGTAGCTGCTTCTGGGTAATTTTCGTAAAATCCCTATAGATGCTAAGGCAATTTTTATGCATTGGCGAAATCGCTAACATGAAGACATATTTTGTTTTTGACATTTTGCTGAAAATTTTACGTATGACTACACCTACTGGAAAATTTTTTACGGGAATTTAAAAAATGAGTATGCGAATCCTAAACAATGCATTGACATTAACTCAAATTGGAATGGGCGGGAACTGTATACGTGCTAAATTAAAAAATTGCTCAAAGAAGGCAAAGTTTTCTCTCTGTCAGTACTCTTTCCAAATTCAATTTCTTTTACAAAATTAAGGACTACGATATATTCACAGATCAACATATCCAATTAAAAATAAAATTCCTTTATATATATAAACGCATTACTGTGTATTATTTGTGTCACTAAAAGTTTTAATCTACCGATAATAAAACAATTAAAGGCTACTTTTTTAAATACATTCGCGTTGGATAGGATTCGTATTATTCGAGACAAAGAATTTTGGCAAAAATTTGAGTACTTACTTTCACCTTTTATACGTTACACAAGTAATTTTGAAAATAGAATTTTTGATCGCACACGGATATGTTAGAGCCAAGTAGTCAAGTGAAGAGATGAGGATGAGAAGGATTTATGCGTATAGCAAAAATAGCAATACACCCTACTTTACTGAGCTTTGAAAGCAAAAGATTAGTGGGAGGATGCGATATGTTGTACACCTGATAGTGACTTCATCGCGCAACCAATTAGCATTTACGTGACTTATCGTCGCACCTGAACAGATAAATTAACTACACACCGTGACTAAGTGCAAACTAAATGAGACATTGCTTTGACACTTTTATGGCAGAATATTCTTTACATGTAAATCATTTATTCGAATGCACTATAACAATTATTATTATGCTTACATGGAAGATTCACTTACAAGGATGTTCGTCATGTCATGTTATACATTATTATTAATCATGAAGGTTATCTCTATATAATTACAAACCCTAGCTTTGAGTCATCCGCTTTCCGTCTTTATTTATGAGTTTGAGTTTTATGTATATGCAGAAATAAGGCAATATTATCAAATCAAACCATATTGTTTTACGAAACGAGAGACTTGTGCTCACAAATAGAAAAAATGCATTTCGAGTCGCTTATTCGCTTACAGGATTTTGTAACGTGTATTTTTATGTATGTACAGGTTTGTACAGTATTCTATGTGTCTACCTACATCTAGTAAGTAAGGCATAAATCTTGATACAACCCTGATTTCAAAAAAAATAAAATAATAGGATTAGAGACAACTATTAAAGGAATTAAGTTAAATTTTATGAATAATTTTTTTGAATTCTGAATAAAGATTTTTTTTAAAGGAAATTATCAAATTGACAAGAAAAGGGTGATGCTATAGTACATTAGACTTTGCAAGATTATCAACGAGGAAATTGGAAGAATATGAAAAAAGGGTCCGACTTGAATTCTAAGTGGACGAAAGCATTGTAACGATTTTCTGGATGAATGATTAACGACCAATAGCCAAGAATGAACGAACTTAATCGATCCCGTGTACAAATTGGCAGCGAATGGTACGACGAACGATTGCGCGATCAGCACAAACATCGTAATCAACACCAATGCAAAATTAAACGGAGTATTTAAGTGACTGTGCAATTTAACAGCAGTGTAGTTACAGATTAAGCTAATTAGAAAAGAGTCGAAAAAGTAGATTGGACCGATGTAGAGGAAAAACTGATTGGTTATCTGGTTTGTAATCTGCGTGAGTCGATACGATTTTCGCGCTTCTATCAGATGCTTTCCAACTGAGACAAAGGAAGTGGGGTTGGGAATTCGGGAAATTGTCTGCAGCCACGAGAGGCTGCTATGAATATAAAAGAGCAGGAAATTATCCCAAAAAATTTGACACATCCAAATCTGCGAACCAAAAAACATGTTCAGGAAAAATATACAGACTTTTGCAGTGATTGACGAGGTGTGTTGTGGACACAGGAAATTCAGCAGAGGAACAAATATGTGAACATCTTCATAGACCGAAAATGCAGACAGAATAATCGTGGTTATGGCGGCGGTTAAGTAGGACGATTTAATTTGGTCACCGACACGATCCAGATACGACGTGTCCATCGATTCGAATTCCTTTGAGTAAAGTACTGCAAAACAATTTTATCAAATTTGCACCACAATATTTGAATTTATTCCGATTCACAAAGGTTTGTTTATTGAGTCTTCTTTTAAATATGTTTACATAATTAAAAACTAAAACCACGGGACCTTTTAGGTAAAAGTGTAAATTAAAATGAGATCTGCCCTTTCCACCCACTGACACAAGAATTAAAATTGCAATATGTCATCCCTACAAATTTCAATGGGGTCAACCCTTTTCAGAGAATTATAAATCTGCTTTTTAAAGAATTATTTCTAATGTGAAGTCAACGATTTTGTAGAAAATTCTGCTCTAAAATAAAAAATTTCACAGCTTTGTTTCGTGATAATTATTTTAATTATATATCTTATTAACATTTTACTGCTGAAAGCGTCAATTTTAAGCGAGCAACGATTTTAAACAAAAAACTCAAACAAATGTAGAAAATTAAACTTTTTACAAACTTTTAGATGTGATGTTTTGGGTTTTATTTTATTTAAAATACGTTTCATTTAAAATTTAATGAAACTTACCGCGATATTTCTTATCCAAGCTGTAAATTTTATTGAGGACAAATATCAGATCGTCTTGTTTAATGATATCGAACAAGTTGCTGTAAACAGGTAGCAATATGAATGCAAGATGTAATATGTAGAAAGTGATTTCGAATCGTGAAAAGGGCGAGTCAATCATTTCAATTTGTAGGATGCACAGTGTGCTCAAATAAATCCCCAAAAACACGATTGTAAGGCTTTCAAAATACGACCACAGAATTCTGAGCTTGCTTTTCGATTTGTAGACAGTCATCGTGTCGGCTTCGTACAACATTGTGCCAAATTTCAGAAAATCTGTGTATTTGAAATACATTCTTATTCCCTCTCTCATGCTTTCTGAACTCATTTTTGCTAATAAGTCGTTCCGGAAGTGACTATATTAATAGATTCGTTAATAAATAATAATTAATTGTCTCAAAAAATTCTAAAAACTTTATCCTGAATTTCTGTGCACACAATTCTCTTCAATTGCTGCGAAGGATTTAATGCAATTTGGCCTTTCATCCCACAAAATTAATAGCTAAAAAACCTGCATTAAATAAATACGTTTTAGAAGTTAGGATATTGCCATTTTAATGTTTCCAGGATAAACACACAATTACAAGGTCGCTAACTGACAAAATGCTTGTAAGTTTGTGTAAAAAGCACAGAGGCCCAGGAGAGTAAAAATGCGGCATCCAGCAAAACTGTACAAAACATACATATTACATGTGTTGTTTGCCTCGAGAAGCATAAACTCAAGTTCTTTAACAAATTACCGAGGTAGAAGAAATCTTCACTACAATTTTAACATACATCAATGTGTTCGCATAATGATGAGACGAATTCGTTGATATGCCACTTAAGAGTCTTTGATCTCAGGGGTCGAAGTTCCCTTTTGGAGGTCACCATGAGGTCACAGTACAATGAAACCAATAGTGGCCTATCAACGAATTCCTCTCATCAAGACGAACACATTGATGTATATAACATGTATGTTTTGTACAGTTTTGCTGGATGCCACATTTTGACTCTCATGGGCCACTGTGCAAAGGGAATTTAAATCGAAACCAATAATTGAGTAAATATTCAAACTTTTCCTTTGCAACAGTATGGAAAAAACAACGAATTTTATTATAAATAATATGTTTCTAAATATTAGTTTAACAAGTTTCCAATTTGGTCTTGTGGAATTGTAGTTTATTATAATATTTAGGTCTATATTTAAACCTACTTTATTATTATATAAACAATTTGTAACGGTGCCCAGTTAATAGTTAGAATTCGGCAATTAAACATTACGAATTCCAATTCCTTACAACCAGTGTTCGCAATTTACCACCCATATGATAAAACGGTAAATGTGTAGGTGTTAATGAGAGGGTATAATCCGATTTTTTCTGCTACACCCGCACACTGCTCTACTAGTAGCGCATTTCGAATTCAAATTGTTACGTCGTTCAAAGATCCCATTAAAATAATCTACTCCATTTTTGTACTCATGGCTAAGGATTAGAATCTACGAAGATTTTACTGTGACCAATGACGTCATAACGAAGTCGTCTTGATATGAAAAAGCGGGCAAGTTGTGTAAGCAAAAATCTAATCAGTTAATGAAAAATGATCTAAAAATATTTGTTTGAGATCGGGATACAAAACGTAACTTTGAAGAATCATAATCTATTCCATTACTTGATTCTAAAATTACAAATTCAAAACTTTTAAAATTTATTTATACCTTTATACATATTAAAATGTTGTGGAATGAATCAAATTAATTAAAATTGTTGTACCTGACTTACTAACGTTAAATAAAGTGATGTTTTAACATTTTTATCATGTACTACCTAAAACCGATGGCACATTTTTACCGTTTTTACCAGGTGGTTAAAATTTTGGTTAAATTCATCTAAAATGAGTAAATTAATCACATTTTGAAAGGAAAATGTATGAATTGTGTACCATAACTATAACCTACAAAAAAAAAGCGTCACAAAGCGTCTCTCGTTGCTGTCATATTAATTTTTGAAAAACTATGCAAGCGTTAAACTTAAAGTAAATAAGTAATTATACCATAAGTTTTACCATCCACCTTTATTGTAATGCAACTACATACATTTCGTAATATTAAATTTACTAAACTGAAAAATTTCTTTTATTTGTAGTGTGAGCCACAATTATATAGAAGACAAAATCATTTAAAAATAAATCTAACACATGATTTATGATTTTATGAGACTCTTCTTTTAAAAATAGAAATTCAAAATTATTTATAACTGGGAATTTCTTGCGGCATATGTGACTTTTAGCCATTGAAGATATTTGAACTGTCTATAGTGGAACGAAGGCGTCAATAAATAATCCTTGAAATACTTTTTTTGCTTTGAAGGAGTTTTTCAACTTGGGTCCCGAACATAGAATAAGATTTGCTTTTCTACTGAATATACAGCAGAAAAATGGGTCCCGAATCATGCTTCCTGAGCCAATCGGAGATCGTAGATGTATTGGTATTTTGACCACTAGCTCGGCAATTTTTGTTTTTAAATTTTGTGAAAATCTTATCTCTACGTTAAATGCTGTAAGGAATTGTGAGACAGCAGACGTTATAATGCAGTGCGTGATCCACAACTTTATAACTCACTGTTGTAATGCACGGCATTACTGCAGAGAAGAGTAGGTGTGGCAGAGCAGTCCCCCAGTAGAAACCAGTAGAAACCAGTAATCATTGACCACCGGTTAACCGCAAGAACCACTTATCAAAACTTTCGTTTCAAAGTAATTCTAACTCCACGAATGATTATAAAGAATCGATACTTTGTAACTACGATAATAACTACTCTACCGTTTACCCTATATTTTTGTAATGCAATGCAACCTTCAGGGTACAAAGTTGGAAAATCAAATGTAGGAATTCCCACTTTTTCCTTTGGGGAAGTGGGAAATAGCAAATAACGACGCATAACTTTCGGTAGAAGTTCATGAAAGGGATAAATAGTCTAGATGAAAATTTAGTTAAATATTTCAGTTGTTGGATCGTTGGTTATTCGAGGTTAATTAAAATTAAATGCGAATTTCCTTAGGTGTGTAGGTGTATTATTGCAATGGGAAATTCGGGAGAGAGGCAAAGAGGGACAGGGAAAATCACCAACGCGGGATACCGGGTTATGCTTACTAATCATTTTCTGCTCCAATACTACCGGAAATTCCACCGCTAAATTTAAATTAATCAAAATCAATTTTCTATCTGCTCATTTACCAAGGCGATATGGGAATTTACTAGTAGAAAAAATTAACGTGCTAGTAAAAGAAATGAATTTGCTAGTAGACGTTTACTAACGATACAGTAAATGAACAAATGAATTTACTAGTAGATCGGAGAAAAAGTTCTAGTAAATTTATGAATTAATTGTCAGTTTTAAATAAAACACTTTGTCAGTAAAATTCAGAAAAGAATGAATTGTGTTAAATTAATGTATATTACAATGATTGTTTCTCTTAGGGTGCGTTACGTTAGTTTTTATTTTTGTTTATATAATGAAGAACCCCCTCCATTTTCGAATTACACTGAGCTTCCTCGAAATCGGAAAAATTACGGCCATATATCCATTTTGTTGTACTTTTTACTTTGCTGTTAGAAGACGAGGGTACAATAGCCATGGTAAACAGCTAAATCTCAAATGGTGAAGTTCAACAGCCGCGTTTCACAGTGATCTAGTTAGACTTCAAAGTGCCATAAATGCGTTTTTCATGGATATCTACGTAATTTTAAGTGCTGAATCCGATTATGAAGTCAGATTTGAGATATAGTCCCCGGTTTCACCAGAAGCGGGTAAAAACCGAATTTTCGGTGTTTTAAAAAAAATTGTTTTTAAACGCTACCAAGTATGAAAGATAGGCATTTTGCATTGAAAAAAACAATAAAAAAATTTTCCGGTTCATTTTTCAACACCGAAAACCCCGTTTTTCGGGGAAATTCAAATTTTCTGTGGAAACTAACAACGAATTCGGTTTCAGCATGCCCGATTATGGTAGAATACATATTAAACTTGTCCAGTAGGATGAATTCAAAATTGACCTACCATGACCTTTGTAACGTCATATCTCAAGTTTCGCTATATGTTTTTCAGTGTAACGTCATATCTCAAGTTTCGCTATATGTTTTTCACGTCTATTGAGGAAACCATGGATGAAACTACATCCTCTAACAGCTCCATTAGGTTTGGACGTCGCTGCTCTTTCCATTTGCTGGTTACGGTATTGTAAACTTGCAAAAAAAATTCAGCAGATCTGAGGGGAGTGTGGTGACTAAACGGGCCACCCAAACAACAATCGAACGGTATTGCTACCAAATATAAAAAATTGGAACCAAAACTTTCAGTAAACCATAAGCTCGAATAGATAATTAACTACTTGGAAATCGAATTTTAAGATTTCCAGAAAAGTGATCCTAGTCTATGTTATTATTGATTTTTTAAATTGGTTTCTATCAAATTTGATGAAATAGTGCGGCCACAATTTTAATATCCATTTGTAGCCTAAAAACACCCCTACCCCCACAGGGGAAATGTTAAAAAATAAATGCCGATACAGGTATCCACTTATTTTTGGTGCTCTATCCGATAGGCTATGTGACATTGGTTTTCGCCGACCGACCGAAAAGTCACATTCCGGTTCTAAATAATACAGCTCACTATGGAAATAACAAGGAGGGGGTTTCGTGTCGTCGTTAGATCACATTTACTTCATCACATAGTACAGTATAAAATTGTAGGAACTTCAAATATGAAGCAACTATAGTTTCCTAAGTAGGAAGTAGTAATTATACTACTTAAAAGTACTCTACATAATATATAACATTATTTTATACACTGATATTGCAGCTATTTAGTTTTTAATAGTTTACTACTGCAAACATTTAAAAAGTAATAATTTAATTATGCAACTAATTAATTAACACAAATTCCATTTGTGTGTGTATAAAAACATGATTATATGTATACATAGGTAGGTGGTAGGTTATAAGTTAAAATACTTCTTCTTTGTATCATACATGTAAAACATTTGTTCTTTGCAATAAGCATATCAATGAGCCTTTCCCGAATAATATATAATCCGGTCCAACTCATTTCGAGCATACAATTAATTTACTTCATATTGGCATCAACACTAAACACAATGGAATCGATTGGTTCTTCCTTAACGATAATGTCAATTGAAGATCCTACAACATCCGCGGATACATTTAAGAAATCTTCAAACAAAATTGTACTGGTTAAAATTTCTTGTTCCAGATTGATACTTTGGATCTCAATATCACCTCTACTCACTACAACATCATATTCGATGGCTTTCTCCTCTTCGAAGTCACAAACGGAGAGATTTTGTTTATTAGCAATGCGTGCAGACCGCTTCAGTTTCGTACCTGGCTCCAATTCAGTTTCATACTCGCTATGTATAGTGGCACTTTCAGGACAGTGATTGTATCCAAATGTAATATCATCTTCACTTCTGTTGGCGTCACGAACTGTTTTATGTTTAATCTTCTTTGGATTGGCTTTAATCTGTGGATTTCTCTTATTCCTCTTCAATAATTTTCCCTTGGTTCGATTATTATAATTTATTACACTGTTTTCTGGGTTGGGACTTTCAGTGTGATACTTTTGAAAATGTTCATCCCTGTACGTTCTTCGACTAAACGATCTTGAGCATTGTCCACACTCAAAAAGTCTTCTTGTTGACTTTTTCGCTTTGACTTTAAGACTTTCAATGGAAGGTATAGGTGTCCCAGGATGGACTTCAGTGTAGTGCTCTTCTAGCTCCTTACGAAATTTAAATATTTTAATTGTAGGCTGCTCATCTGGGGAAGTTGAAGAACAAATGATCTCAGGACAGATGAAGTTGTGATGGTTGAGAATATGCAGTTTTTGATACCGAAGATATGCAAACTTTTTACCACATGTTGCACAGACGTATGGCTTTTGCTTTTCATGCACTACCATTATGTGCTTTCGGAGTGATTTCGAAGATAGTAAGATTTTTCCACATGCCTACAATAAAAACAGATGAGTTATAATTTTTTCTTATTTTACAAAGTTATCGTAAACTCCAAAATGATCTAACCTCGCATATTTGTGTAGTATTATTTCTTCTCTGAGGTTTTCCCAAATGCTTCTCCCTTCTGTGATTGTACAATGAATCTGCCAGAACGAATCCTCTTCCACATTCTGGGCATAAATGGTTCTTTTCTCCTAACAACCTGGTTTTATCGTGAGTTTTCTCGTGTCTTAGTAAATGACCTTTTTCTCGGAATGCTTTATTGCACACTGGACACGGAAATGGCCTTTCTCCTAAAAAAATAAATTGTAATTGCATTTAATTTATGATTAGTTTGC
>JABASC010002244.1:0-18497 GCA_019776185.1 Plutomurus gul | reverse complement strand
TTGCACATTGTTCAAAGGTTATCAAATTACTAATTATAAATTCTGCGTTCTCACTACATACTGCGCCTGTAGATTTTTTTTGTAAAATTCCCCAGTCTCACCGAACGACGTGGCTACTGCTGCTCACATGATGTATAACCTCTATCCTCATCTGGTTGTGTACCCCAGCAGTAAGTACATACTGTATATTGTGTATATATAAATAAGCGTGTACACGAATATTGTACATAAAGTTTTAAAAGTTTCTCCAGTCACTAATAATCAAATCATCCGCCTAACTTTGGCATAAATTGAATTCCAATTTATACAAAACTTTGAGTTCATGTGTTACAAAGAACAACAAAGCATTACTGTCTGTCTACTGCTCTCTCACTTTACATGACTGTGCATCTTTACTATTTTATGATGAAAAGTTGTAAAAAGTTAGCAATAAAGTATCTGTACAGCAGATACAGCAGATACTACAGACACAGTGGACGCACAACAGCTTCCGCTAATATATTGACACAGTACCTACATACATGCACCATTGAGTAGAAATAAAAGTGCACTGGCAGCTCTCTAACCAACAAACTAAGGGCTAAAGAAAACTTTCAACTCTATCTGACTGGAACTGTGCGCTGCCGCTGCCAACCATTCAACCGACATCAAAAAGACCAATTGCTAAATAGCCCAAGACTTCACTGTCTCTCTTTTATTGGTTTTAGAGTGAATACTAAAAGGTCCTTTTTCAGTTCCATATCGCTTCTCTATATATTATATCACAGTCTTAACCACCTTGCTTTCCCTTCCAATTCCATTCAACTGACATCCAATACACAGATAGTATACCATACTATAAGTTTACCTTTACGTTGCAATCCTCACGAAAAACCGATATTTCCTCAATAAAACCATAGGAGTTTGTATGAAATGTGTGCGTTTCCTATCTAAATGCAATACAAATAAGATAGAAATACAATGGGAAGTCCATGGAGTAGAAGTGCACTTCTACAGAGGAATAAACGGGGAGTAATGCTGAAAATTCGATTGTGATACAAATATGTGCTTAGGCAAGGCTTTAGTAGTTTGCTGCGTATGTGTTTTACTAGTTACACTTACAATAGTACAATGGTACTACAACGTTTTATCTCTGTTACGATTTCCTACTATGTACTAGTTTGTATTGGAAGTACGTAGCTCTCTTGTACTTTTCTGATTCGATCTGGTCTCGGGTCCCGGTGCGGTGCAATGACGGAGAAAACAACTTGTTTCTTCCTATATCTGTATATATACCACCCTTTTACTATAGGAGTATATATTCACATAGGAGCTGTATGTAGTAGTCCGCCGTGCACCGCTCGTCCCTTCCCGTTCATTGTCCTGTAGTATGTGTGTGTGTGTGTGTGTGTGTGTGAGTGAGTGAGCAACGCAATTTGACCATACACTGAGCATCGCATAAAAAGTGTACGAGTGTGCACTTGAACATACAGTTGTCACTGTGAGTAACTTTGAACGGGTCAGACCAGACTGCACTGCTGCCTGACTAGCATGTGATCTGGCCGCCCAAGATTCTGTCTCACAGTGACTGTAGGACTGTAACTCGTGTCCGAGCTCAAGAAAAGAACGGTCACAAAGGAGAACAAGAGTAAAAAATGTTCCACATTCTATCAATGCCTACATATATTTATATATTATATACGTATGTACTACGTAGTAACATGTTACTGGGTACACTAAACTAGACTGACGATATTTCAACAGTAGAATGCGAGTATCTCAGTTCATGAGCACAGTAAATGGGAAAATAGTAGAAGAATTCAATTCATTTACTGATTGTTGTGAGGATGCGTAAGCTTAGAAGCCGCTCTGACCACAATAGACGAAATTGAATCAAATGAAATGTTATCGTGTTTTGTGAATATATAAAGGGTGTTATATACACAAAGAGTTCCTTTTGTAGATATGAGAGGGTGGAATAATGAAATTGGAGGTGAATTCATCACCGTCAACTTTACGTTATATTTTAATCTAGAGGCGCATAAGGACAAACAGGAGTACGTGTAGGAGTGGCACAGCGCTCTACCCACACGGTTCTTTCTTTGTGTAAAGCGAAAGATTTGTGCAAAATAATTATAGAGTCCTTGCACGTATTTGAATTCCGACATACAATAATATAACACGACTAGAAACTTCAGTCAACCCAACTCTCTCTCTTTACATTCAGTGCAATGCACTGAACTTTATGTTCTCCCTAGTAGAAAAGATGTAGAGGTATTTCGAGTCGGATGTGTGCGTAGTAAAGCCAACTGAACTGAAGTGGTCACACATATATATAGGTATACTACATAGTACAGACTTTCACATACATAAACAGATGCGATGCGAAGACAGTGTGTAGTGTGTTAAGTATATAGTCAAGTGAAGTCAATAAGGGCCTCCCACGTAGATTCAGCGGCAATAATGTCCAAAATGCAGTGTTCTTGTAGTATATGTTGGACTTTGTGTCAATAGAAGTGTTGTGGTGCGACACATGTACTACATATATATACTGTATATGTATATTCCATAGACTTTTACATGGAATGGAGGCATGTAAAGACACAAAGTCAAGAGTTTTCGACTTGGGAATACTCCGATTCTTATTTCACCACTCTATAACATTAGGGATTCGAGGCTTTCTCATTCTCACTTGAATTTCGCTTTTGTAGAAGAAGAAAGTACATAGCCATCTTCCATTCGTATGTAGATAGAAGCAGCTTGCATTGCAATCAGTCTTTTCTCGTTGAAGATTGTTGGAAATTTACAAAACTTTATTCGAGGCGGCCACACACGTTCTACACTCTATTTCTCCACCTACTTTTTTATAGTGCGAACAACAGTTCTTTCTTGAGCACATTTTGTCACATGCAAAGCCAATTTTCCTTTTCTCCTTACAATGTCCGACCACTGTCCTCGTGCTGCGACAACAGAGGCTGGGGAGAATGCACGAGTTGACGGTACAATGTGTCAAAAGATTGTTGCATGCGACACAACTATCTGGGAAACTTTGTCTGTCTAAGAATATTGTGCTGGGGAGGGAAGGAAGGAAGCAGCACGCACTACTGCTGCTGCAAACATGTTCACACGGATATCTGCCCAAGATGAAAATAAGGGCGATAATGTCGTATGACAAGAAATAGCGGAATTGCTCTAGTTTTGAACCTAGTTTACGTGTAGTGGTGGTGAATGGTTTTTGCAAGTTTTTCTATTTTATCCACAGGTATATAATCTAATAAATGCAGAATCTTTGGAAACAAGCTGGAAACCCCAAGATCATATTTGAATGTAATAGTTTGTGTGTTTTCATTTTATGGTATAAATAGAAATGGTGATTTTTGACCCGAAAGAAATTCAGTTTGTACTACCGAGAGATGTGAAGTGTTTGTATGCTGACTTTTATATGATAAAGCTCAGTGTTCTTCTGAACTGATATTCTCTGAAGAAAGTTCATCATTTCCACAGTGTGGAGTAGTAGGGCGAAAAGAGCTTCTGAAGGTGGCGCTGCATACGAGCATTATCTTGAGAGCATCCATCGTTTCTTTTATTACACACAGTTCTGCTCAATATACAAATGGAAATGAAAAAGGAACTTACGTGATGGGTAGGCGAGTAGCGTAGCGGTGTGTCTATGTGCTATGTGTAAGCACTGGAAATATTACAGAGAAGAGTATTACTACTCACACGTACTGACTGATTGCAAGTAAAGTCGCAGTTCTGTTTTTTTACGCACGTTGCTTACCCAACCAAGTGAACAACGGATGCTGTTGACTTGAACGGAAATTAAACTGAGCTCTTTTTATATTACATTCTTCTTCCTTTTAAAAAAAGAAACTACTACAAGAAGCAGACTTAGAATTTTAAGCTATAACCCGGGACTTTTCATCAACTTGTTCATATTCAATTCAAAATCCTACTTTCAGTGAAACTTGCTTTACAGTGTGCTCAATATTCTGAGCAGGTTTCGCTCGCTTCAACCGATCGTCATCTTTGCAATGTAAACTACCTATTGAGTAATACAATTGTGCTAATCAAGTAGATGATGCTTGCAAAAAAAAAGTTCTAACAGGAAGCACCGCTAAATATAGACTGCGTACGTTTCTCTCCACTCTCCACTCTCTCTCTCTCCGTGTATTTAGTATCCAGCTAAGAACAGATAAATGTGGGTAGCAGTGACTTGACAATGAACGAGGATTGATCAAATTGGATTGCTACAGTTTAGACAATTAATTCCTGGAGCATGACAACTCCAGAAGTGAGTTGAAACTTTGAGTACCTAATAAAATCTTGTAGTTGACAAGAAAATGTTTTCCCAACTGTCGCAAGACAAACTTAACGGGCTTTAATTCAACGGATATATTGACAGTAGGATATTGCACATCTCCCATCTCCTTCGTTAAGTCCTTCGTTTGGCTGCAGGAAATGCTCAAGGAACTCGGTGGAAGAAGAAGCTACGAGATTTTCTCATGGATCTTTTAAACAGTTCTCACTCATCATATCGTAGCACACAGAGAATGGAGAAATGTTTAATGTGCACTCTAGTAATAAACTAAATGTTTGAATCTGGCCATTAAGAGGTGTTAAGAGTTAACCGTGGCGGCGCACAGACACTAAGGTTATCTGGAGCTGGTTATCAGAAAATCTAAGACATTCATTATAAATTCTAGGCAGATATCAAACAAAGGTTTACCCTTTGGTAAACATTAGATGAGAAAATTGCATTAATTTTCGTCGCTCTGTGTTTGTAGTGCTACTACTAGCCATCCACTTAGTTAGTTCCTACAACAATCTTATCTGCTATTTAAGTGCAAAGTAAACTAGGTCCCAGGATTGTAACAACAAAGTGCATGCCTATTCATCGTTATAATATCAGTGAGGCCAATTGCTAAAAGTACACTGAGCTTGTGGTAATAATACTCAAGTTAAACTATAAGAATTGTAACATAAGAGAGAAGAACCATGTAAGAAACGATCTGAAAAGCTATCGTAAAGTGGATGCATTGGATAAATGGCAATATCGCTATAGTAATGTTTGCAGTTTTAGTTATACTTCTATTCATACTAAGTATACAGAGTTCCTATTCATAAAGATTCTGAAAAGTGTGTATTACACGTATATATATAGGTAGGTCGTGTTTCAGGGCATCCATATAAAATAAGCAAGACGTTAGGATTCCAGCAGCAAGAGCTAGTATGTCCATTCTCCAGTATAATGTTGAAATGAAACCGGGAGAGTTGTTTTTTCACAAACTTGCTCGCAGACAGTGGATGCAAAAGCTGGAAACTGTATACATATAAGAAATTCGGCTGTTCGACAAGAGTGCTGTCTCTATTGTTATTCTTCCATCTCGTTACGTCAGGGTGTTAATTAGACTTTTACATTTGCTGGCGGTTGTGGTTCTTTCTCTTTTGGATTCAGTGGCTTCCAGTAAACTGAACCAAAGCATTGCAAATTTAGAGGGCGGCTGGTTGAAGCTACACTTTCACAAATCTGTAGTCGTACCATAATAAAACTCTATAGGTAGTATAGTACTAGTTGTAGTTGTTACAAGATCAATGAATGGTGTGCTCACGATGACCTGGTAACGGGTGGACCGCGTGTCACAAATTACACAATATTGCCAGTAGGCAATTGTATTTGTCGCCACTTTGACATTTATAAGATGTATTTTGAAATATTGCCTACAATAAATATGTTTACATATGTAACTAATTTCTACTTTATATACTTTGTAGATGTACCAGAGGCTGCTAGGCTTAATATTAAATAGCTAATATGGGTTCTACCACCATCTAAAAAAAATAGATAATTTAAAGGAATTCAATTAAAATTAAATTAACATAGATTTCCAGCCTCAGTTTATTTCCCATAAAATCTTAAACTCTGCCGATCTAGTTTTCTCTTTGCTTTCTCAATCAACTCTTGTTACTCTTAATGTTCTCGGTGTCAAATGTTTGACGCACTAAATATTAATTTAAATAACATACACACAAAAACAATGTGTGTGGTCCTTGATTTAAACATATTTTCATGTACCAAATTTTTGTCAACGAGTTGAAGTAAAGTTAATTACTTCTGGGTCTTCATTAGAAATCCATATCTTAAGTGGTTCACTGCCCTCAATTTAACGTTATTGGAGTTCACTTCTTTATCTATCTAGTACAAGTACAGTTAAATATTATTTATCCTTAATTTATATCTGTAGCTCGTCTGTATAATGTTTGTTATGCAAAGGCTGCCTACTAGTATTTATTTGTGTGCAGTACAATAAATACATTTTACGGTCCTTAGATAATTGTGAGTAAGAGGAAGGAAATGTAAATGAATTCTCTTTTAAGCAGTTAGGTTTGTCTGAAACGTTCTTATTCAAACTTTGTTGAATAGCGGAGAGGAGACACACAGAAGACAAGGTAATACCGTGCAGCCCTATACCAAGGTATCTCATTAGCAAGGATTCCACAATGGCACACTTCTTGAATGCGCATTGTACAGATGTGTGCAAAGCAAAGCCTTCCTGTTTCATGAACTAAATCTACAGATATGTTCACTGTGTGCACGTCCTATCATGTTTCTTTTGGCGAGTTTGTGCCACAGAGCAAAAGGAGATAGGAGGACAGTGGCCTATTATTTTCGCGTTCCTCCATGTGTAATGATTTGCCCACGGAAACAGAAGGTTTCCTTACAACAGGCAAGGAAACAGTTGAAACAAAGGAGAGTTGTTGGAAGGGAAAATTAATCTCTAGCTGAGCTACAAATGTGTGCCATGTCTCATGTTACTTACAAAGTGTTAAATGAATGTCAAACAAGGTTTTGTGCGGCTGTCGTCTTGTTGCAAAATCCCTGCTTGTCTTTGTCTCAGTCTTATCCGGACGGCTCTCTCATCTGCCTCAGAGTAAAGTGAGCAAAAGTACAGAGATACTATATAATACGTAGTAGTAGTGAAAATCCAGCAACTCATCTGAACTGAAGTGTTGTACTTTAATGAAATGAATGAATGTTCAGCAGAGAAAAGGCAAGTTCAGTCTTGTCAAGTCGAAAGAGACGAACTCTGTAGAATCTGAAGAAGAAGTCACACTTCTACTATACAATATACTTGCATATACCTCTATATAGTAGGTATACGTGCATACGTAGTGTGGGATAAGGGAATTTAAAATGAATTGAATGCCTCTGGCTGTGAATGTTCCTTAGAATGTTATCTAACAATAAAATAAAGGAACAGACAGACAGGCACACAGCCGACCCACCGTTTATTTCGCAGAGCGGCACACACAATACACACAGATAGACGGGTTTAAGCGACGGGGACACCAACCAAACCAACTGCCACCAATCAACATTTATTTTCGCTAATTTCTTGCGTATGCCGTCCTTGTAGTTACGATTAAACGGAGAATCAAGTCGAAAGCTCGCTTCTCGTCTCACGTTCGTAAAATTCTATTAAGCACTAGAGACTAAAGTATTCTGCACGGCGAATCTTACAGTTTAGTTTTCCCTGTTTTGTGCCATTGCTGTAACTTTAACGAAGAAAGTATGAGTAGTCGCGTCAGTAGTCTGCTCGAGTCGACTTAACTTGTGTTTCATCATAGCGGCGCTTTGGTTTCCTTTTCTGCTGCTTTCAGAAGAAACGGCACACGTTTCTCCATATTATTCCTTTACACACACGCGGAGCGAGGGAGAAGAGACGAGGACATACAATCGTAATTCTATATATGAATTTTGTTATTCCGCCAGCGTCTAAACATTTATTTCCCCATCCAATTCATTCCGTTTGGAAAATCAACTCAAGCCTTTGCCTGATGTTATATTGCCCGAGTTCTAACACTTTTACAATTTCGATTGTCCATTGTGTAGTGTGCCTGCTGTTTGGCTGTCCCTTTTACGCCGTCCTTCCGACAAAGTCGACAATTGCTCGACCAGAGTGAGAGACTAGTCTGTATACCTTAAAAAGTTCTCTGACGCTACTGAGTAACACTACAGACATCGTTTCCTCCGCACACACGAGGGAGACTGTTCAGCCTTGACTCACAGCAGTCAACAGTGTTCTTGTATCAAGAATACAACTGCACGTACCTAAGTGCAACTTCCTAGGTCGTAAATAGTTGGCGAAAATAAAAGTAAAGTAAACGCGATAAAAATCTCAAAATACGTGTATGTACACATATACTTATATTTATTTTATATCCTATAAGCTGGAGACTTTTCTCTTTCTGGCATACAGCAGGTATATCAATGTTTATGAAATTACTATTGTGTTCTGTCATCTACTTTTCTTTGTTGACTTCACTTTCACTTGACTTTCTCCTCCATCGTTTATTTGCCATCTGATTCTGTGTGTTGGAACTGATTGGAGCTAAGTAAGCTGAATGAGACGGAGCCCTAGACAGAGCGCTTCGGTCTTTAGTGTTCTCCAACTATTAGAATTTTTTAGACACTGTCAGATAAAAGAGTAGAGTGAAATAATGGAAGGTGGGTGGGAATTGGCAAAAGTGGAGCAATCTTTCCGCGAAAAACATCGTACAGCGTTATTTTCCCAGTAAAAATGCTGTAAAATAGGAAGGTGGAGATATGATAGTGGTAGTGCAACTGCAATGTAGTCCAGCTGGCGGCGACCAGAGGTTAGTGTAACATTACCCTAGGGAGCACCTGGCATACAAATTTCATGGTAACGGCCACATTGACTTTGCTTCATTTCTATGACTAGCACTTCACACAAATTCACTGCGTGCAGAAGATTGCATATCAAATTTTTTCAAAGTGCTATTTAGCTTTATCTCTATCTTAAAAAGCATTTCCTCGAGACCGTGCATTCTATTCCATTGCATTTTCTGCCTTATTTTTTCCTCTAGTTTAGCACATGATCTCACACACACAGACGAACTGCTTCAACTTTTACACTTGTAATATTATAGTTTAAGAAACTCGTTCGTACAGACAGCCCTTGGATCAAATCAGAAAGAAAAGAAGGTTGTTGGGAAACTTTTTCTAGTTTTTGTATTACTATCTACTAGTACATAGTAGTATGATGCTCATTTCTTGAATATTTATATTCGCTATAGTATTTCGCGAGAGAGGCATACATTTAAACTGCGCATCCCCGCTCAAATGCATAATGTATGCATTTATACGCACACATGTAGCCGAATCACCGCAAAGTTTCTTTGGTGAATTTGATTTGGATGAGGTATTATACATAAGAAACTGGGTTACTGTAAAACTGTACTTTGCATTCGGAGCGTCATGAAAGTCATGAATGAATGTAGCATTTACGTATTTACTACTACTACCCCCATTACGAAACTACAAGCTAGCCAAAAACTGAAAATCTATATCTATAGTACATATATAGTCAAGGCAAATCAAACCAAAGGGTTGCGTGTGCAAGTAGTAATAGGAAAACAAAAAGAGACGGGCCAAAAACTAGACTTTCTCCCAGAGTGAAAGTCAGAAAGATACTGATGCATTTGGATGTGAAAGTCAGTTACGATTTTGAATTGAAAGGCTTCCTGACTTTCCTTCCTTCAAATAATACATTTTGGATGAATGAAGAACAGTGTACACTCTTAGAACATCTACTCAAGTGTACATATTCTTTCCTTCTATTTTATTTCGCAATACTTGCTGTAATATTTATTTCACTCTGCATCCTCGTACTAAAGGAATGTATGTACATTTCCCGTATACCTACAACCAAATGCTACAACATAATATAATACACTTACTTACAATGCTGCATACTTTTCACATTTGCGTGCGGCAGCACTTACCGCTCTGTCTACTCAAGCCACTGTATCTACAGTAAAGAGTAAACTAACCTCTTCACTGTGTGTACTAAAGCACCTCAGAAAATAATGGTGGTCTCTCTCTCTTTCAATACGTTTGTGCAACACACTCACACTTAGGTAGGAAATTTATGCAGACCCTCAATTCAAAGTTGAAAGCAACTGTTGTTATCAGGAAGGAAAGTAGACTCGAAGAGCAGCAGAAGAAGAGTGACTCTCAAATTCGCAATCCAATTCCTTCTAACATCTTTACTGGGCTCCCGTAGTCATCGCACTTTTCAATGCTGCTCAGCTCAGTCATGTCAGACGCCAACCAACCAGAGAATGGAAGACGGAAAGCCAAGGAAGCCAAATCTGTCCGTATTGTGCAGAAAGTGAATGCGGGCCTTTGTACATTTGACTTGAGTAAAAGGTTTCTTTGAGTAGTTGAGTTGTGTCAGAAGTTTTCTCCTTCTATGAATGTGTCACATCGTTAGAATGGGCGTACAGTTATTGTTGAATAATTTGGGACTCAAGCATTGATGCGTTGGCCAGAGAAGCAATAAAATATAATGAGAAATACGTACATACCACCACAGCACACCGTACGCACACAGCCACTTCCAACTTTAAGATGAATATTTATTGAACGTGGACTGTCCATGGTCCTACTACATACATACTACATCATGAAAGCCCCTTAGACCTCTATTAGCACTAATACCTTTCTCTGCTTTCCATATATTATGCCTGCATGTCAGCAGCCATTTCTCTCTCTCGCTCTCTATTTCTTTCTTGTTTTCTCATGTTTAATATTGTTTATTTGGTTTTGGAGAAAGTCCGCTTTTGTGACTAAATACACACACACACAAGCGTAGCTACTCTCCGCGTGTCTACCTTCAAAAGTAATGTGTTGTAAAAGTAAGTAAAGCACGTAAAGAAACTCAGGACAGGCTCTAAGCTAAAACATAGACGAGAAGTTGGAGGAGATCCAAGGAGGTGATGGAGGAGGATTTCAAAGCCATCATGTTGATCTCCTCCTATTAAAGTAAAAAGAAGAACTCTCGGCTCGCTTCAGTTTACTTTAATACAGTCAGATTCGCCACTCAGTCCTTATATCTCTAGTGCTGTTACTACATACACACAGTACTATGTACATAATGCTAGATGAGGACATGGTAGGAGTATCTCTCTCGTAAGGTTCGTAAGTTACGTTTAAGTAAAGTACACACACATTGCTTCCATCACTGTTACTGCTATATGATAGTGATTGCAATGCTGTATAAGTATTGCCTTTACATAGACTTTGGTGTGCTAAGGTTTTTCCACTATACCATCAATGTGTTACTACTAAATAGTAGTGGTGGTAGATAGATCGGCAAGGGTATATTTATAGCATGATAGGTTGATCTGTTCTTCTCTTGCAGCAGCAGCAGCAGCAACCTCCATTACATTACGTACTATGCAGTTCTGATGCCAAGTCCACTCATTTCACATTCTATCGCCATACTTTCCCTTTCACTTTCGTCCTATGTAAACTGTCTTTTTTAATGTGATCCCATTCACTAGTTCACTCGTAGCCAGAACTTAACTCTCCGCTCCTGATTCACTACTCTTCTGATGGTGTGCTGCTGGTGCTCGCCTTTTCCTCTCCCAACAGAAATGTCGTATAACTATTTCCCCATTTTAGTTTTCTTTTACACGCTTAGCCCATTTTATAGTAATAACAGTAGCAGCAGCGCACAACCTTGTGCTAGTAATAACGTGTATTCTTTTATATTGCATTGGCTACAGTTTTGCAAGAGTAAAAACTTCATGTTAGTAAGTATACTGATACAAAATGCGTACACTTTGGAGAAAATGTGGCTGGCATGTGAATCTGTGCCTCCTGTTTTATTTGTGGAGGAATATTTGCACTTATGTCTCAAATCTCTTGTTTCAGATAGTGTACTGTACTGTGTGTACATACAGTGTCACTATGTAGCCTGTTCTTTACTTACACTTTGCGATTGTTCTTGTCTCCTCATTTACACTTTTCATTGGGCGTAAGGGGTATGAGAAAGAGAGAGAGGGGAGAATTTTCTTTATTCAACCTTCCTCATCTAATTTTACGGCATCTTATGTAAAAGGAGAATATAAAAAGTCCCATTGTGTGAAATAGAATGCTTAGATTTCACTGTTTGTACCTTTGTAGTAAGGAGAAAGTGCATGGGTAAGTTTCGAGCACGACATGAGATCACGTTTCTTATTCTACGTTTGATTTCCAAATAGTCATTGTATGCTAACATACAGTATGTATGTGAGCAAGATTTCTGGATGAAATCCTCACTCATACACATTTCCACGTCGACAGTCACAACTCCCATGCAAATACAATTGAATCCATGAGAGAGAGAAAATTCAAAGCAAAGGAAGGGAAGTAAATTGGGGCAAACCACAGGGAAAAGCAGATCAGATATAATATAAAGGATCTGCTTTCCTTCCCCTGTTCCATATTCATCGAGACTTCTAATAAGCTATTCAACTAACTCATCTAAAATCAGCAAGCCCCGCCAACAATGAATATGTATTTGTCTTTCTATCTGAAGGATATTGTTGGGAGACACTCTTTCCTATTCAATGAGCCTTTATTGGACCTGGACCAAAACGATACTTTGACAAGCTAAAGTAAAAGATCTGTCATTCTGTAACCACGCTTCGGTTACAAATCTCCTGCACTATACGACTCTGTATAACCCGTGCCGTGTAAACGTAGTAGAAAAATTCATGCCCACCTACTAATGGTATATTTACAGCAGCGTCAATGCGATAGAATGGCTAAAATAGAGAAAAAATTCACTTCACACCTTGTTGTGGTAATACTTTAGCCAGCAATAAGGTGAACACAGAAGTGACAGCGCAGCACTAGATAATCTTGAATAGCCTCTATAGATGTAACCTGGCTGGCGTGGCAAGGCATAAAATACTTTCTCTCGTACGTACAGTGGAAACTGCAGGGAAAATAAATGATACCGTAAATTTTAATCTGAAATGCAATTTACAAAGTTTGCCAGTCTGCTTTTTTCGATATGCAAATTCCCTTGGTAGATGTTTTTTAAATCCTTCTCTGACACAAACTGTAACTATACGATACATGGACAAAACGCGTTCACGAATGTTTTATGAGATTTGATCAAGTTTAAAGTCAATAGAGGAGCATTGACTATCTTAAGCTTTTAAACACTTTTGGCACTCTGACATATCTCTCTATCTACACAGATAATTTAGCGAGAGCAAGCCAAGAAAACGTTCCTAGGCTGTGCTGGCTCGCCAGCAGCCGAGAGCCTAGCGTGTATCTCCATGTGAGGTGGTGGTAGTCGTCGAGTCGGTCCGTAGCCAAGGAAGAAGAAGAAGAAGGCCGAGCCAGCAGCTAAAGGCAAAGGAGGATGTAGCATTGAAGCAAAGTGGAGTCAACTGAAGCAAACGAAGGCATGCCAGGGTGTCATAAATTTTGCTTCTTTTATAGTTTAGAGAAGATTCGAGGCATGTTAAATACTCTGCGGTAAGGGGGACTGCACCACTAAACTCCACTATAATCTACATTTCTACACATGCAAGTATGTTTCGGCTCTCTCTATGTACTCACTCCATCTAATTCGCCTCTCTCTCTCTCTCTGTAAATGTAAGTACCTACTGTAAGTACACTTAGAAACGATGTACGTGTGTCAGATGCAGAGTTATCACCAACCTCTTCTTCGTCTTCTTTCCCCTATCTCTCACTGTACTATGACTCAACACTATTATTACATATGATCTTCTCTCTCTCTCTTTGGCTTATTCACTGCTGATAGAATTTCGTTTGATTTTCTGCTGCACCGAAGAAAGGTGGCTTCCTGCAGATCCTCCCTTATATCCGCAATTAATATACTGTACCTAGTTATGCAGTAGTAGGATGTAGATAGGTTTATCTCGCAACGACGAACCTCATTCATTGTCAGCTTGCTTATTTTATTTTCCATCCAACTGGAAAAGCATTTCATTCTCTGGAATGTCTATAATGCTATGTATGTGTAATATACTATTCACTATTCAGAGAACAGTGGTAGAGAGTGCAGCAGGCAGCACAGTGCCGACTTTTTCTCTCTCTCTCACTATTTCTGTCCGACTCAGTCCTTCTTGTGCAGAAGAAGAGAAGGGCTCGGTCGTTTGGTCTCTTGCCGTTCCATCCCATCTTGCACGTATATTTATTACTATCTAATCCAGGATTTACCATACATTTACTTTGCCTACTTAAAATTCATCTAGGCAAGTCGAGCATTCCCTGATCCTATTCACTATTCACGCTTGCTGCCAGGGAGAGAGAGGAGAGCATGCTTGTTCCTTCCGTTCTTTTAACAGAATATTATAGCCCATAGTAGTGCTATAGTAGCAGTGACATCATCACAGACGGACAACGCCAGAATGGAACAGGAAGTGAGCCTGCACCGTCGGTCCCTTCACAGTCTCTGGTATAAAACTCGGATGCCAAGTCCGCAAATACTTGTGTAGTAATGCTAATTTCTACATTACGACATAATAATCTCTCGTAGATCTCTTCTCTTTCTTTCTACCTTTGGTTGGTGCAGATGGATGCTCTCTCTGCCAATTTTTCCTATAATGCCCATGTAGTATCTGAGTATAATCTGTGAAGTGAGGACATTGGTGGAAAGAATTATCTTGCGGGTGTACCTATTGGTGTGGTGGTGTGGGAGCGTTGTCAGATTAGCAGTCAGCAGAACTTATACATTAAGTGGGAATCTGTAGGAATGAAAATATAAGTAAGTGAGCAAGATGACAAACAGCAGCTACAAATGCGAACCACAAAACTCTCTTTGCTATTTCCCGTCATAACCAGCTCTTGTTCCGCTCTATAATAAAGTTGCTTAGTCTTGTGTTTGAGATTGGGCTCATTGTGGCCCTGCTCTAACGATGGCGCATAGGTCTTTAATCTGAACTCAAGTCGTTTGGCAAGAGAACTACAATCTGTGCCAAATTATTAAACGGATAAATGGACTAAAGCACTTTTATGGCTCGAAAAAGGCTGTCGTTAACAAAAATTGCTTTCTAATAATAATCAATGGGAATATATATTGCCAGACTCATTTTACTTCAAAACACAATCACCGCCTTCTCTGCTCTCTCAATGGAAATTGTGGTCACAGATATTTCGGGGGCCTTCCATTCATCAGAAATGTTTTTTTCTTCAGGCTTGTCGCGATTTCTAAAGTCAACTGGGAGTCAGTCATTTCGAAGCCAAACTATCGTTTGCCTGCAGCTTAAAAGCACTAAAAAATTTACTCACGGTGGTAATGGTACAACGTACTCAAAGCAGATTTCACCTAATGGATGTTTGTAGTAGTCCACTTCATATAGTGAAAAGGTACAAGTGTTTAGAAGTAGAGCTTTATTTTACGTATCCTCCCTTTCTCTCAGCAGAGGAAAAGTAAATATTATTTTCTAGTACCTAGAAAAGCATAGAATGTGCAATGTATAGAGGAACCTCGATAAATATCAATGCAGTTCAGGTCTCTGTCGCTGTCTACTTTCTTTTTCTCTCTGTCTCTATCGTGGTAGAAAAATAGGGAAATTCATTTCACTGTGTAAATCTTGGATATTAGGGATTTTGTATGCAAATACTGCAGTTCATAGATTCTCAATGAGGGAATTTCGCAAATATATAGTTTCATTTCATGGGTTTTATTTGTAGAGCTTCCGGTTAATCGAAATTTTATGCTGCAATCGGCCTAGAAATTGTTCATTGACTTTCCATTCCCTATCAGCAAGCCTAGTGAAACGATTCAGTGGCTTTCTCTCTGATGCAAGATAGCGTCATGAAATTGTGTAGGTCCCTAAGCTGATCACAATATAATAGAAGATAGTGGGGGCCACTATTTAAATATTTGAAGCAGTAATTCTTTTCGAGTTAGTCTGCAACGTGAAAATTCACAATAAAAATAGGAAAAAAGGTGCAGTCACACGACGCAGCCACGTTATTACTATTCTATTGAGAAGAAGGCAATGCACTACACTACGCAGACTACGCACCTTATTTATTAAGCGAGCGCACTTCCAACAGAAACTGACTCAAAGACAGAATTGATACAAATGTGCAGGTTTTGCTGTACTACTACCAACACAGGAACAGTGAGAAGGGGAATTTTGAAGAGAACAAGACAAATTGCTGCACCGCATTTATAAAACGTATTATATGTATACTACAAGTTCAACGTACCAGCAGCACACAGAGAATATTACGTGGGGCTAAGCCACATATGAACCGCAAAAGTGAAGTCAGAGTTGGCGAGAATAGACGATGGCATGCTAGAATTCTGGAGCTAGCAGCATCATCCACCGAAGATATTACATAATGCCACTATAGGTTAAAGCTAAATAATGGATCCCTTGCGGGCAATTCTCCATTCTAGGAGTGAACGTGCGATCTCCGTTTTTCAGTCATTTTGGCCTTTTAACGGCCCGTTATTTTTCTACATCAACGCAATTTCATTCAACATTACTAATTCAGCCAGACTTACTTAGACTCTTTGGTTGCAATTGGAGAGATAATCGGAGATGCATGCTAACATGAATAGTGGTCGACACCTTCGTCAAAAGTGCCCATTAAAACTAAGTGATCGTCGTGCCAATGCTCAAACCATCGAAACAAAATACAAAACGCTTAGCGCATCCATTCACTCCACATTAATATTACCACCCTTTCTATTTATTAACTATCTTTAAGTATTTAGTCTCAACTCAATGATCTACCATTCTCCCAACTATTACAGAATTCAATAATGGGTGCCACTAGGAACGAGTAATTTCTGTCTGAAATTGTCTTACAGTAAGCAAACATTTTCACCCATCTATTATATAGGCATTATAATACTACGTGAATACTTAATATTGTGAAAGCGAAATTCAATTTACGTCCTGTCCTGCACATTGCATTTGTGCAGTCTGAGCTTAGAGACTTACAAGCATTGCTCCTTCCTCTTTCCAGCCCGTTATCATCATCAAACATTTTGTCAGCTTACATTTGCATTCTTGTAAATATTGAATGCGTAGCTCTTTCCTTGAGAAGAGAAAGAATATTTCTCAGTGGGTCTCTGCAGTCCCTTAATGGTGTAGCGAGATATCTAAGCTCATTTTCTCTGTGATGTCAATACTTTATGAACGTGATGGTATACATGCAGCATAATTTAATAGACATACTTTGCTTTCTTCTCACAGTGGAACGCAACATGCTATCACTCCCCATTATGTGCACATAATATAGAATATTGCTACCTCGTAGTAGTGTAACATTTCTGACGGCCCTAAATTATCCTACTAGCATATAGGACGCTAACGGATTTTGATTTATGAATAGGATTCGCATAATATAAAGCCTACTCTGTAAATGCCCGTATGTATATAAGGTACTACTACCGAACAGAGGAGTGGTGGTGTGGTAGTTGTGGTGGTGGCAGTGGCACAGTTCTACTTTGTACACAAGTCGTGAATAATGAACTGATTGTTCGGAGGAGGGCACAAATGACTGTTCTGTTTGCTTTTTTCTCTTCAAAGCTTTTACACTGCTGCAGTCACTCTACTGTGCTACCACTGGTTTATTATGCTAATTCTATTTATAGTTTGACGGAGTGGTTCGGTGACCCACGAGAAAAGAAAGTGAATTTATTTATTTATTGTATTCGAATTTAATCCAACCAATAAACCAAAACATGAAGTAACGTGAAGAGAATTACTTTCACCAATATTTATTATTTCTTGTAGTGAATGTTTCTTTGAGTAACTAATGAACCGATCAACGCATTCTAATGCAGCAATTTATCTAATCTGTGTATGTTCAATGTACTGTCTTCCCTATTCCAAGATGTAATTTATATAAAATTTCGAAATGGTATACTAAACAATAGCAATTTAATATATAGTTGCTGGTAGATAAGTAATGCAGCAGTGGTAGCTACTAATACCAGCCATAAACTATACTTAGGTAGAAAGGATGGTGTTTTGGGGTGCGCTTAGGGAGACAGAGGAAGAAATTGAATTGTCTCCCTTCCCTATATAAGTAAGTAGTGGCAGTCTTTGAAACCAACCCCAATTCCATTATTAAAAGCATGTAGCCTTTTGCAAAAAGAGCGAGAGAGAGAGAGAGACATACAGACTACAATAGTCAAGAAAGTTGCTTTTAGTCAGCATTTTTTTACGTTGAAATGATTTCCAGTACAACTTTCTCCGCCATTGACGGCTGAACGAGTTGCTGGGATCTAGAACTCCACCTCTTTAAGCACAAGTACTACTCCAGTTTCTCTTTGATATGAAGCCAAACACAAATAATGTAGATTGCTGCATGAGTTCACATGATAATCCTCTCAAGTGAGCGAATAAAACGGAGAACAACGTGTTCACCTACCTCTACATATTTATATGTACCATGTTATGTGTACTCTTTGTTTCGGAGCGCTCAACTGGACAAACTATTCCGCCTTTATCACGACAAACAATGTTAACCTCCTACCGCACCTTCGTAACACAAATAATTTAAAAACAAAACTTTCTTTCACTTTTCAAAGGACCACCTCAATTCATTAAGGTACTGAAAACAGTGTACTAATTTACTGGGTTAGCAACCAAAATCAATGTTTAAGATTTAGCAAACGGAACTAACTTAAATACTAATTATTAAAACGCAACTACCA
>JABASC010002243.1:0-18501 GCA_019776185.1 Plutomurus gul | reverse complement strand
GGGAAGTTCATTCAAGTTGAGTACATCACCATCTTTAATCTCGTAATTCTCAAGAAGCCAAGAAGGAATTTCTCGTTGACTTTGTAGTATCAATTTTCCGTCAAGGTAATTCCACACCTTGAAAATAATATTTTTATTTCTGTAAATATCTGTAGGTGTTTTGATTTTATATTTAACACTCCTTTTTGTAGTAGTAGACAATATTGGGGCAGCACTAGTTGGTTCTGGTGTAATTGGTGATGGTTTAGTAGTAGTTGTGATAATGATTTCAACCTCTTTATAATCGTTATCATCTTCTCCGATATCGAACTGTGGTGTGCTCTCTGTTGTTAATTCTACCTCGTGACTGTAAGTTGAGCCTTGGGTAATTTGGGTGGCTTTGGTGCTGGAAACATTGGAAAAGGAGTAATTATTGATGATTGGTTTATACCAAATATTTGTAGGAGACTTTTGTGTAGCCGGCTTCTGGGAAATTTCAGGTGCTTCGGTAACAACTGAAAATAAAGCATGTACAAATTGTTGTGCAGGATCGGTCTCTATTTCGGGTGAATCAGTCGTTGTTGGTGTTAGTGTACGTAGATGCAGTACTGCTGAAGATAAAAGCATTGTGTGGTTTTTCGGTGGTTTTGTGTAATTTTATTCTCAAAGGTAAGCTTGTCAATTCCTGCTCTCCGGTTTCCACCATACTGGCGTACCCTGAACTTTCTATGGGAATAGTTTGTTTCGGTTTATTTTCTACCGTCAAGGTTGGTACTCTTGTCCAAATCGTGGTTTGCCTATTGGGATATTTTGTCGTCCCGGTTTTTGGCGAATGCGAGGTTTTACCAATCAACGGTCTTCCAGTTATTTTCCTTGTCGTGTTTAGACTCGTGTAAATGTAGAATGGAAGCATGGTAGTTTTACTAGCCGTGGACTGCTTCGTGTAAGGCCAAGTTACTGGAGGAAATTTAGGAGTGTTTATCAATGGTGGAGAAGTTATGTCACCAATTTCATCAATCCACCCGAAAGGATTGACATTCTCGTCGTCTACATAATCTGCTGCTGGTGGGACATTCTTAACTTGATATGTTGTCGTCTTGTTACGTATTTCCCATATTGTCTTTCCGTCGTCAGCAAAATTATGAGAACCGGAAACTTTTACATATCCGGACATATCATATAATCCGGACTGTGGACTATTTTTAACTTTTGTTGGTCTTTTGGTATGAAATGGACGTATTCTAAGTGGGAGTTCTGCTTTGGTTACTATATTAGGTGGGATTTCTCGGTGCTTGTCTCCTTTTTCGGTAGCTTCCGCATTGTCGTTCTTATTAGAGGTTTTATTGCTTTCAGCTTGTGCGATGCTAATATCTATTCCTAGCTTCCAGTGGCGTGACAGCTGGCTGCGTGTACTTTCGTTAGTTTTATGGAACATAACCTTTGAATCGTTGTTGGTTTGGCCGGCTTGTTTAGGTGCTACGAATTCAAAGGGATATTCAGAGTGCAATGCAGCTCTGGAGGAGTTCCCGTCAATTTCTTCAATTTTGGCCATCACATTGTTGGATGAAGCATTAGAGACGTTTTCTGCACTGTGTTGTTCGTTTGCAGAAATCTTCTCTGTCGTTCCCAAAACCTGTTGAAAGAAATCATGACTAGGCCATGGCCTAACGGTTGAAGTTGACGTCCACGACGTCACGGTTGTTGTTGTTTTGGTCTGTAGATTTCTTGATGATCGCGTGCCATTTTCAATAACAGGAATAGAGTCAGCGTTTTGTGAAGAAATGAACTCGTCAACTGTTTCGTAGGAATTGCTCTCAAGTACTATGGCCAACATGTAAATGATAACGGATGTTAAGACGATGAAGACATCTTTAATTGCTCTCGACTCCTGTGCATCCAAAATATTTAATAGGAATATGTTGACAAATATACGCCATACCCAACAAAAAAGTATATCACTCATTTGAATAAATACATTCATATTTGTATTAAGATAATCGTGCCTCGAGTCTTGTTGTTTAGGAAAATCTTTCGAATTCTTAAGGAAAATCTCAAGCACATTTTTATGGACTGATAATAGATATAATAGATTTTTTCTTACTGCCCAATAAAAATATTACAGTTGTATTATATGTTTTAAATTTCACGAGGCTTTTGGCTATCTATTTAACTTGAAACTTTTTTTTTACTACCGCACTAACGGCTACTTATACAAGGCTATGTGGTACTTGGACGAATCAAAATGATATAGCACATTTCCAGATTGCATCTGCATTGAGTACACGTAGTCTAGATTCGGTGAATTGTGTACTCAACAAAATCTACTCTAACTCGTAATTGTAAATATGAATTGAAGACCCTAATTCTATTACAAATGTACAATTCTTTAGGGATGTATCGGTACTGCACCATTGTTGAGACTCCCATTGTACATTCAACAAACTTTTTTGCGAATTACAACAAATTGTTTCGTGACTTAAGACTTACTTTGTACACTAATGGAGAAAGGCATTATTTAATTTAAAAAAAAGTATTCACATCAATCTGTGTCATATTTCAAGCAAATCAACCAGCTTATAATTTACATTTACTCCTAAAGAAACTTGAGATGCATAAACTATTTTGGTATATTTACTTTTCAAAATACGTAGTTAAAAGCAAATAAACTTTGCCATATGAGATTTTTCGTTTTAGGATTTCGTGTATTCCAGCATTGAAGCATCCTACATTAAATATAGTAATAAGTTGATATACAGGTTACTGTTGCAAGTTTCATGCTTGCAGACTGGAAATGCAGCACCGAGTCTAACAAGTAACAAGTTGTACGCACATGCACATTTTCTAGCCAGATGTGTAACAAAGTAACAAGACTCAATTTGTTTGAAAATATTAACATTGTGTGCACACAATGTTACTGATGCCTACAATGTACTGTGAGTGAGGCATTCTAATTTCATGGCCCTCTCCCAAACACTGAAAAATATGCCTAACTTTTTTACATACATACATAATACAATTACGAGGACATTGTAATTAATGCAATTGAAATTGTTTGTTTTTAATATCCCCACAAAATATGTTTTGAAGCAAAATACGTTCGCATTAAACCTTATTATTACATAGCATCTCATTTTGAGCTTAAAGTCTCATATTACAAATAGAAGTGCAATTTGTGAGTATTTCTATGTAACAGTACTTTTTTTGTAATGTAAATCCTAGTTTTTTTGTCGGTGCATTTGCTTACGTATTCTCTTTGATTATTAACGTAACTTAATAAATAAATTGTACCTGTTTAATACTTACAACATTCAATAAGGTAAAAAAGTTTCTTTACCTTTATATTGATAGTTTTCATTCTAAGGAATTCTTCTGATATCTGGATGTCTTCATTTTTAGTATACACGTCTCCTTTGGCAATTTAATAAAATATAACAACAAACAGCTAAATACGATGAAAAATTTGAAACTTAATACTACTTAATATATTGCCGACACAGACAGAATATATTATGTTGATGGATGAATCTGTATATAACTTCTATTCGCCTAGAACAGTTGTCCACGTTTTGCCTTTACTGTTGGCTGGCTGGCCACACACTACCAAAATGAACATAGCTATTCGTTGCACACTAGGTGATTAGGGTGAGATGACCGAACAGTGATAAGATTACATATTATGTCCGCAATGTAGAAGACAAGTAATTTACGGTTTCCTTTGGATTAAATCTGCGGAACCGCACCGTTAGGACAGTGTACGCACACTAAACTAATTCAACGTCAAAACTGCAATCTAAGGTAGGTCTCTTAATTTTTGCACACAAAACTAAGGAAACAAAACTAGAACGGCACTTACACTGCGGAGATTATACTATTCGTCTACCAGATCAAATTCCTTCACTAACTACATCTTCGCGGACCTTTGCCTTTTGCAAAATAACAAGTATCAATATTTCTTTGTGTTCACGGTTTTATATATGCAGCCAGTGCCTATAATTTTATATTGGTAATAAGTACAGCACACCGTAAAACACAGAGTAATATTTACAACGTTCCATTGTAATTCCATTTTAACAATGCCAACACAATTTCACGAGAAAACACAAGATACAATGCACATACTTAACGTACTACAGAGTTTTCTGGACCTTTTGTGGTGATCATTACCTGCATACCCATTGAAAAACTACAAGTCATTGTGCTGAATCGAACAGCTCTCCCAATTCTCAGTTTGGCACAACACCTCAAATAATACCGAATAATTTTTACTGTCTGAACACTAGACAGTAGAATAAACTTCTTTATTATTAGAATTCCCATTCGCTATGACTGGTGGTGGTGATCTTGATCACTGATGTGATTGCAAAAATGAAATAAAAAAAGAATTAATAGTATTGTTTGTAGCTTTGTGGTCGTATGCACTTGCTCGGCGAAGAAAATGTGTCAGTAATACAAATCTTTGTTTGCGTAGCCTAGAGAGAATTCCATTAAAGGAGTTCCAATCGCACGTCTCACACGTTGGTATGCATTATTAGTGAACTATCCTTTCATTGACGATGTCCATTAACAGTTAATTTAACAAACATCGCGGGATGCCACAGCCAATGATGCCCACGAGGTTCAATCATCCAAAACGTGTAGTCAATTAGGTCTTTTATCAGATATTGACATTTTTCTGAGTCATACTGGGCAATTGGCATATCTGTATTGAGATTGAAGAATGTACCTTCTGTAAAATTTCGTTTATCCCATTATTAGACCTTGCTGCTGTTGTTGTAGCAGTAGAAGGGGAAGCAAAAGAACTCCAAATCCAAATAGAGGAACAAGTAAAGCAAATATTCCGAAGAAGTAAGGACCTATCCACAGAGTCGTAAGTATTGTAAATATCAAGATACCAACGGCTACACCAAATGCTATTATTGCTTGGATTACTGTTGGAAACAGACTTAACATCATAACTATATTACGGAAGGATAGTAATACATTTGTGATGATATTTTTCACAAAGAGAGCTAAACTTAGCACAAGTTGTCTTCTTCCAGTGACGGCAGTGTTTACTGCTCGTTTCACACTTGAGATGTTTTTATTGTAACTTTTGAAATCGTAGTGAGAGTCTTCTTTCTTAAGTGCTGCGCTCTGATGTAATAGCAGCAATAAAGATGGAACTATTATGGTGCAGAGAAAACGGATGTGCACTTGCAAACTCAACATTTCCTATAATGTTGTAAGAAATCATTGTGCACCTGTGACTTGGAGAGTTTATGGCTCCACATTGCGGAGGCAATTAATTTGAGATGTCCACAGCTAGGATACTTTTGCCGATCTAATCCTATCCTATTGCTTTACTTTCATACATGAATATGAATACATGATATCTTTGCATTGTGGTGTACTTGGTATGCCATACCTCTTCAGGTGACTCAGCTCTTCCATGACTATCATTTGCACGTACAAATGTACCTACAAATTATGTGTCCAATGTAGATGCATGTGTTTAAGCATCGCACTGCTATTAATGTTGCTTTTAAATGTGGCTAAGTACTTCGGTATTTCTCTTCATATAATACTATAATAAAACGAAGCACCGAAGCGATTTAATGCTGCTAGCATTTTAGATTTAAGTGCAACATGCATGCGTGCGTGGGGGTAACATCTTCAAAAAGTGCTGATTCATAATTACAAATGTAGTATTAAAAACATTGTGGGCAACCTTTGTATATTTGTATAAATATGCGGAGTAAGTGTTTGGATATGAAACTACATTTGAGGTAGTAAATAACATATAGTTCATCGATTAGCGTCATTTAAAACGTACTGTCTACTTTTTAAATGACATTAACTCTTAAGCTGATTGAATTTTTCCCTTATGTAAATTTTTAAAACCTTTATGTACATATAAAAGATCTATGTCTATTAACACACAATTTAAATGGTGACTCGCACTAGAGTTTGTATATCATCGTCCCACTGAGAGTGAAACAAAATTATAGGCCTAACCCTTTTTCTTAACCCCCTCTGGGACTTAACCTAAAAAAATCGATTAATAATTGTATGAATAATCAATCAATTAGTTTTATAATTTATTTTATGTCCAATAATTAAACTTGCCCTATTTTTGGATATGCGGGCACTTACATATTGTTAGATATTGACTCATTTACTCAATATACTGGTAGGAAAAGAAAAAAGCGTGCTTACGTTACTTATGTATGTATGTATACGAATTGCTTGTAGATTTCAGGTAGCACAAATTGATTTTGAAGATTATGTGCAATTAAATTGAATAATTCTGGGAAACTGAATTTACCTATTAGTTAAATTAAATTATTTAAAAAAATCGTTAATTAATTGTATTGGAATAGTGCTAGTTTCAGAAGCAGGAAGAATTAAAGTGAAAATGCAATGTTAGTAAAATAGTACAAACCTTTACGGAACGATTGAGGTAACAAAGCGCCATCGTTCATGGAAGTTGAGCATCTCATCAATGTTTTCACAGAATACCTAATAGAGTACCTGCAGCCACTATCACCTGTATTTGTTTTGTAACAAAATGCCATGAAAATTTGTTCTCTTCAAAAACTAATTATTGATAAACAAAATCATGTAACTCTAACCCGTCATTAGTATAGTATTCTAGAGCCCAATAATGAATTCATAGTATGATAGTAGTCGTACGAAAAAAAAATGAATTAATAAAATATTGAAACTTTCACCCCGTAATTGGATTTTGCACATCTCGTTTTAACTTTATATCTATTAATTTGGTATTTTATTAAGTCCGCACCATCATTATTATTATCGTATAACAATACATCTAAAATGTTTTATTTAGTATGCCTCACCTTGTAAATTACAAAATTATATCGCATGAACAATTAGTTGCAAAATACTGTCGAATATCAGTAAATAGTGCATGGCATGGGTTAATTCATCATTAGAAAAAGGAATTGAGACTCTTTGAATAATTGATATTAAGTTTTATTCATTACGCCAATAAAATAGGTTATGATTGCCTTCTTTTACATCTTTCGAATTCGTTGGCTACATTTGAGACCAGTCGCGTGCGTAACTCCCATGGGGCTTTAGGGGCTCAAGCTCACCCCAACGGAGTTTCAATGCACACTAGATAAGTAAACTAAAATGCTGAAAGGAATTTAATTGCAATTTTTCTGAGAAAAAATATTCAGCTTGTATATTTGAGTGTTCAAATTAAGAAAGGTGTTCTCTCTGTCTGTAAACCATACATATTATTGTTTACAGACCGTTCCTAATCACCGAGTGTCGATATCAAGCGGCAGGAGTAGTAATACTTTCAAGATACTCAATGGCTGCTCACTGCGTGTTCATTTGCGACTGCCGCTTAATATAGGCACACAGTTTTGGTGGTAACGGTCTTCATTCCATTACATGGATTCATGGACAATGCTGTGATTGTATGATTTTATGTGTACATTTGGATTGCATTTTTATGCGCTGATTGTGTACTTTTTCATTGCCTTTTCGAATACCTAAAAATACCTTAAAATATATAGTTATTTTAACTTTCTATGAATTCTTTCTGAAAAGTGGCTTAAACATGCATTTAATACTGAAATATATAATTTTGCCATGTTAAACCCTCACCTAGAGAAATCTGAGGCTAAATTCCAATGCTTGAGACTGAATTAGGGTTGTGTTTTCATCCAAAAATGACCTCACTTAAACGCAAAATACCAGGGATTCATTTTGCCGAATAACTTTTAATAATCATCATTTGCGGTTCATTATTAATACATTTTGTATGCATTGAATCTATCAGTAAGTATACAATAGACACACATAAACTTTACAATGGTCAAATGTCTCATTCTTGCATTTCATTTTGATATTGATATTAAAATATTCATCTCAAACACACCCCAACTATTCGATTGCTATTTCGCTATAGTTTAAAAAAAATTAAATTAATAATAAATACATTATCTGTTTATATATTATAAAGGGGATATTTCAAATGTCTATTTATTATTACATTACGCTACACTAAGCCATAATTGTTAAAGTACGCAGACATGGATCGTACACTGTACATTAGTCACACATTAACAAGAATTGCACGCATGGTGTTTTACAAAAAATACAATATTTACAACATTTACATGAAATACCACTGAATACGATATCACTATCCAGGAAAATGTTTAAATTCTAATATTATTGCAGTTTTGAACAGTATTTAATTTTTTGTCAAAATATTATACTTCTGTCGATTCATTTTTATAAATAGTACAAACCCATACAGATTGGGAAACGACGAGATGTATTGTTTACTTATAAAGTGTATCCCCTCGACTGAACATAAAACTGCATCTTCAATATCAGCTTTCAAATTTTTTTATGGCATCAAAAATGAGATCTATAATTTGATTAAATTCTTCAGTTGGAAACTCTGGTATTGCAGCATTTAAATTTAATCCGTCGAGTTTTTCCTTATTACTCGTTCTGCCACCATGATTTTGCAAAAATACAAGTAGGGTTATCGGTATCAATATGCCAAGAATGCCTATAGCTATAACGGCAGGTCCCAGTGAATATAATCCAAGAGCGATGCTTAGTACGGACACGGAGATAACAAACAACAATGTAATTCTAGCAGCAAAAGACAACGTACTGAAAGTGTCCATAAATTGGTTCCATCCTGCTATTGTACCATTCAAAAATATGGTGGGAGATACTAAAAGAGAACTTTCAGATATTTCTGCCATCACTTGTAATATCGGTCTTTTTGTTGTACTCGAATTTGAAGAATCTGGTGTTGGTATCGTCGTTACACTTGTTTCTTCAAAAGTAATATTATCCTGGTGAATCATCTCTGGTATAGTAGTGGCCACAACGCTAGTTTTCTTTTCAATTGGCTTCGGCTTCTCTTCCATCATCGGAGTAATGCTGTCTTCGTGTAAATTGAATAAATATGGTGGCAAGGGTAGCATGGTAGTTACTGTTCCCACCACAATTTGATTGGCAGTTATATTACCAATATGTGGATCATTATTGACAGCAGCAATAGTATTACTGTTATCCACATCGTGCAGATAAATAGGTTTTTTTATTTGAGAGCTTGGTGATGATGATGCATTTTTCATGGGTGGATTAAAAAGCAGAAAAATTGCATTGGCAATTTGATCCGCTGTAACAGAGTGGCCATTCTCACCATCGTATTGAAAATTACCGGTTCCTGTGACCGGAGCAACATTCAAAAGGCTCTCCATTATCGGGTCTAACACAGGAGATGTTCTATTTGGTGGATTTGATGTTGTGTACAAATCTGAAGCGTGAATTTTGATTTGCTGGGGTTTAATCGGCAGAGGATTTTTGTAGGGTAGTGGCACGCGATCTTCCACGTGTATAATCTTTTGTATTGTTGCAGAACTTGGAGGTGTTGCTGTTTTTTCACCTTTGTCACCATTCATAACATTCTTATTGCTGGTAGTCGATTTTAATATTGGAAGGATAAAGTTTTCCGCAGAATTTTCCCCAGCAAAAATGAAATTTTCAATCTCTCCAATACCATCTTTTCCTACACGTCGCTTGTGCCTCTTTTTACTCTTTGTGTCATCTGACATTAGATGTGGAGTAACTGTTGTAGGAATCTCTTCGATAGGAAGTGTCGTGCTGTCATCAGTTGTCCCTTCATCGACAACATCTTTTACGGTTGGGAAAATCGTTGTCTGCTGTGTCTCATCTCCTAATAACCTCGCTCTTAATTTCTGCAACATATATTTGAGACGATCAAGCGTCTCCTCAGGCTCTGTGTGAACCCGAGCGTAAGCTAAATGAACAATGGAGGAAATTGAAGATTTCAGCTGTTGTTGGCTGTCACTCAATGCTTCAGAGTAGTACCAGAGATCTTGCAGCTCACTTAAGACTTCTTCCTGGTTTGGTGATGGGTTGATAAAGGGCATTGTCGTCTCTGTAGGATTGGATAGGGTGGTTGTCATCTCCGGTTCAGACCCTAATTCTTGCTCTACTATTTCGTACATTGTTGTTGCGTCGTACACCGTTGTCGTTGTTCCATCCCCATCGCCAAATTTATTTTTGTTCGCTGAGATGGATGCTAGCGATGCGGGTACTGTTACAGGGCTTTGGCTAATGTTCATGTTCGCTTCCCCGTCTGTAATCGATAATAAATTACAACTTGTCAATGTTGTCATACATATTTGTTTCGAATTCTATAGATAAACTACATTTTTCTTTGTCATACACAATTTTTTGTTGAAGTGCATAATTATGGATGTACAAATATTTACAATATTACAAAAGAAAATTTTATCGGTTAGCCAAAAGCAAACTTATGTAATGTTTCTTTTGAATTCGTAATAATAGCTAATTTTTATTGTGCATATTTTAAATGAGAACGAACTAACCAAAAGGTAGTACGCCTGCGGTTGGAGCAGACAGTCCTCCATTGAATAGCAGAAGATTGACTAAAACTATTTTCATCATCATGGCCATAATATTCAATCGGAAAGCTTAGTTCTTTGTATTCTTCGTATGTAGCTCGTCGACTGTTGAAGCGCAACGGTGATGTTCTTCACTGACAATGAGTCACAGTCACAGCTTCGGTTCTAATTCTAATCGAGTATATGGAATTTAATGTACATTCATGCACTTTGCTACTTCTTCGTGCTCGAAGTAGTGTGGTCTATCTATACATATATTTGGTTAGCAAGAGTATTTTCCGCATTCAACTGTCTGATAATTAAACACAATTATTAGGCTACTTTACTTTCACGACATCACTCACTGAAACACAATGCACAACTTCACTGTAACAATACGAAATGAAGTTGTACGGGAAACAATATCTAATCAGTCCTTAGTGTACGAGTTTTATTTTCTGTTGACTCTGGCGAACCATGATATTATCTCCATGTAGGACAGAGAATAGGGTATATCACATCTTGTCGATAAGATGGATAAGATCTGTTTAGTAATGAATAATGGCATTCGATGTTCCTGATGAGATTTTTGATGAGTGAGTATTCAATGAACTCCCGCTTGTTTCCCCTAAAGGCTCACGAATTCCTGCACGTTAAAACGGTGTTGTCTATTATTTTTATTTTTAATATTCCATCTTCGGCAATTATTTACTTGCAAATTCTTACGATGGTTTACTAACTGTGGATAGCTTAACTTGAATTGTTTGCAAGTGATACACAGACGATAAATACTGAGATACTGAAGATCTTTTTCCGTGTGCTCTCTCACAACATGCAGATGCAGTTAATTTCAGTGACAAAATTAGGGCTGTTGTGGGTAAAAAGTGGCAGGCTAAACCTACATGGAATACATTCCTTAATTTGCAGCCTCCTCTTGAACGTTTTTGCTAAGTGCAGGCACGACGTGCTTTGGTATGTGTATCGGCAAAGTTAAAAGTTACAGAGAGCACGTACGCGTATACCTATTGTTATTGATCCCCTGTATTGAAGTGTCAACTTCTAAAAAGGTTAAATAAATTGCTGTAAACGATACGTTGCCTGGTTTGCACACATTCAGCGTACTGGTTGGTATGTGTTGTTGAACTATTTCATTATCTGTGTCTATTGTGCCGAATGAATCAAAATCAAGATCAGCGTAACGTGAATCTATTCTTGGGCCAACTGTCAAGTAGTAATGGAAAAGTAAATCGACTGCCTTGAGTGAGTTTTCTCACATCACATTCGCATCCCCCTCACCTTCACAATGCAAAGTCAAACTGTTTGATGAGATGCAAATGAGGATGATGAATAGGAATGTGTATAAAAACAGAGAACACAAAAATTCACGTAGATAAGAAAAGGCACAGCTTGGGGTAAAATGGTTTCCCTGTTGGTTTCTTACTTCTTTTACACATACACGACTTTGTTTATATGTGAACAATAACTTGAAGAGAGAAAATCATTAGTAACTTGAGTACACTACAAAGTAAGCAGGAGTGAGTCGTCCCAAATGTTACATAAAATATACACGCATTATCACATTTGAGCTAACCACTGCACCAACAAATTTACACTAAAGCAAGAAAATTCCACTGGATAGTATTTAATGTGCTTTGTGATTAGTGAACCTATCCGTATGTACACGTTGTATTATAATACAATACATAGGTATTATTTTTTGTAGAATACCTACTACGGCACTAACTGAACGCAAGTCTGTATATACTTGCACCTACAAATGCATCTCAAGTAATGCATTATAGTTATACAACACATTGGATTAATTCTGATTTAGATCCGTGGTTTGATCCCAAGGAATTCCGGAAGGGCATTGCACTATCAAGCCAGGCGAAGGAATAAAATACGTGCATATGTACCTATATGTTCAGATAAGCTTGCACCTACTACAATGGGTGTATAATGTGAACGTACCTGTATGTATGTGTGTAGAATTACACTGTGTAATGGTAAGCCGATACTATGTGTGAAGGAGATTGTTCTTCTTTGCACGCATTCAATCCAAAACCATCAGGAAAGGCTTAATGCCAACATAAGATGCAAAGATTTTTTTCGTGTTAAGACACAAAGTAAATCTTCCAGCGCACGGTATACGACTTCAGGTAATGTAAAGATCTTTCCCGAGATGAATAAAAATGCAAAAAATCTTTAAAGCAGTTGAGCAGGGAACACATTCAAGCTCTGGTGCAAAGGTTCTTAACTAGACATTTTTGTATATGAGGAAATGTGCTTTAGTAGTATAAAAAGTGGATTGGTTTGTCCGGAAAAGAAAAATTAGTCTTATTTATCATGATACATGAGATCCTAAGTTCCACAAACTCGCCGCAAAGCTAGAGTCAGGCAATGGAAATCTCAATCAAGAATGAAGGGAGTGGAAAACATATTTTATTGGTGATTTTAATCAAACACCACAATTTAGCTTTGCCTGACAAAGAATGAGATTTAAAAAATTGATAATTTTGTCTTTATTCAACTCATCGAAAGCATCTGATTGACTCTTCAGTTTTCTTGTAGTCGACTCAATGTACAATGATGTATTTACAAGCACTGGAATCGGAGTAAATAACTTAAAAAATAGATGGGAAATTATAAAATTTAGGTTAAGTGTAGCAAAGTCGGGCCATTTTGAGTATACATTTGCAATTTTCAAATCAAGCGTGGTACTAAACCAAAGTATGAGGTTTAATCATTTTGAGAGTTGTCCTTGTCCGACTCATCAAATGCATCCGATTGACTCACAGTAAGCTAGCATAAATTGCAGACAGAATTTCTCTGATTTCTCAGCATTGTTTAACTTTGCGATGGAATAGCACTGGATAGCGTCATCTGACAACTTGATGGACGTTTTCAGATTCTTTTCACAATCCTTCAGTAATTTAATTGGCATAAACCGTGCAATAATTTGGGCGGTCTGGTGGTGCCACGACAAAAGTGTAACCTATGTACACCTTTTTGCCGAGAGTCTGGTTTACTAAATATGTAAGCTTTTCTAAACGTAGTCCAGTAGGTATTATACATTGAAGTACATCACATTCGGGAAAAGGCAGTGATGAAACAAAATGTTGAATGAATAATGTGCTCCAATTGTGTTCGTCAATAACCCGATTACAGAATGAAAATTATTATTGAATTTCTTCTATTTTTTTCTGCTCCTACCCCAAATCTGTCTACTTACGGGAATTAAATATTCGTACTAGCGGAAAAGCCGTATTACACCACCCCATGGGTGATATCTTTTACATGGGATGTGATACGACTTTTTCCAGACTCTCCCCCGGGTAAAGTGGTCACGTATGTATGTGTGTAGTCTATTATGCTGAATGCTGTAAAGATAGGAGACGTGCACACGCGGACACGATTTACGTGATATACGAATCTTCAATGACTTGTGTATACAAATTGAAGAAATGCTGTCATTGTTGTATATTGAACACCGTGTTAATTCTGCATCTGACACCTTACATGAACATGAGTAATGAAAGGCCTTATACACAGGGTAGTTTGACATGAATAGACTTTAAGTAAAATACAAATGGCAAATGATGTCACCAAACCAGACCAGTGTATTGTGTGTTGTCTGTAATTAATATTTCAATGGAAGCCTAGCTGAGAAGACGTATTAGTTCATGCAGTGCTCCCCCAAAGCGCTCTCCTTATTATTATGAAACCTAAAACGTTATTTTGGTATTACCAGAGCATAGAAGTTTGCATATATTTAATATAAGCATACCTGTAACTTTCTTTGTGCCTTTCTATGCTTTGTTGTGATCTTTTTGTCTCTTTTATGAGTTTCTTCTACCGGTACCTTAAACTGTTTTGTCTTAGGTATTGCCAGTGGAAGTAAAATTCAAAATTGTATTTAGATTTATAATACCAAGGTTATAATATATGTAACACAAGATTATAATCGTATTGAAGTGAGTCAACATCACTTTTTACAAAAATGGAAGTTACATAGTTATCTCACATTGCAAATTGCAAGTGCAGGTTTAGTCTTTAATGATAATAATGGGTCGTATTATATGTATGCACGTAATGAATAAAAAGTAGCATGCTTATTTACTTTGTCTTAATGTCACATCCATTATTCGGGATTTTTAAAAAATCGTAAATACAACCGATTTTGTGTGTACTGTGCGTCTTGATAGTTTGGAATCGCATTTCGTTTACTATCTTGTTAGGTTTATTTATTCATTTAATAAGTCCAGTAACAAGTAATCAAATGCTGTAGTACAAAAGTCTCGTAAAAATAAATATTCACAATGGGTAACCATTATATTGTAAAACAAAAACATAACAGGTGAATTTTATTTGTTGATTTCTAAACAATTAATCTTTCATTGTGCAATCAGATCATTTAAGCTTATTGTTGTAAATTTTGTTTTGTGTTAAAGGGAACATTTACATACAAAATTTTGTTTTAATATAGGTCACCTGTAATACACAATATGTCTAATAAATGGAAATAGTGAATTGTAAAAATATGTGGAGTAAATTATTTTTTGCATTATTGTTAATACTTCTTTGAAGATCCACAAATGTTTAGCTTCAAGTGGCTTATAAATGTACAAATGTATAGTAATCACATTAGTATAAATAGTTACAATTAACATTTATATTTTTTCGTTAAATTGATGTGTCTTACAGTGCCGTTTCACACGGTTTTACCTTTATGAAACATCACAAGAATCGTTAAATTCGAATTATGTCTTAGATAAATATTAAATTAGCAACAAAATAAATAACAAAATAACTGACTTGAATTTCTACGTCTTTCGTCTTTCAGTACCCAAGCGATTGGGTGTAATAAATATGTACAAAATTTACCATCGCATTTATGAATTGTAGAAATTAAAAAAGGCAGATTTCATTATAAGCACATCTACAGAATTTGGCTTCTTAATATTTTGCTCTTGGGGTGGCTACAAAAAAATGAGTCTCGTATAAAAACAAAAAATTTAAACGTTAAATGTGTTACTACGTATAATTGTCTATAATTGATTGTAGCAGAATTCAGGTAATGTCATCGTAATAAAAGCCAAACCACACGTTCCTACCTACCTACTCCCCTGTTCAATAAGGAATAAGGTTAAGTTAGCTTTAAGTAACTATTGAATTGCGGTAACGTTATTTTACATAGGTTTAGTATAGATGATATGATGAGAAAAGGAGCACGATGATGCGAATGTGATGTGATTATGCTATTTTCAATGTGGCACAGTTATGTAAATATCATGTCTTCGTACCTTCCTGCATATTACTAATAGGTAATCTTGCATCCGATTCTCAACATGTAGTATGCCCACAGGCTCAGGTTTAGCAAACTCGCGTCAATTTGAATGAAATGCAACAAAATAAATAAATACTAAACTCCACTATGTGCTATTGTAACGAGAATGAAATACGTATCGTCATCATGATTTCCTTTTAAAAGAGAGTCTACCAAGTTCAGTTAATTTCTAATTGCGTCCATTCACCAAAGTAACACTAACATATAATATTAAACTGACAACTGTACTTTTGGGCAATAAAAAAGTCAGAATTAAATTAGACTTTAAATCATTTGCACAACGCACCGTGCTGCACTGAACATTATCCTGACAGTGATTTTAAATTTCACCTACTCTATTCTTGAAAGAAAATGCTAATAATACTTTCAGTAAGATTTAAAAAAATTAAGCTACGAGGTTGTGTTCTCTTCAGATTTGGCAGATCTGAATAGTTTACTTAAAAGATGAGTAAACATTGAGTATTCATGCATTTTATCGTCAGCTACAATAGGTTTTGGCCTCTTAGAGATAATTCTGTGTCTACTTTCCTCTACCTTATCTAATTGGTCCCATTTATTATTTAGCGCATCTAAATTATCAACAGGAATCATTTTCTGTTCAGACTGATCTGCGAAAACATCTTTCACATCTCGCTTTTTCCTACCAGCCCCTGCTGCAGCTCCAAGAAGCGACAGCAGCAACGGTGTCGTTGTCATGAAACTAATTAAACTCAGGCCAATTCGGGGCAAAATTTGCGAACGCACAAAATCCATGAAAGGCATATTAGTCAACGATACCATAGGAAAGGGAGAAATTATGGGGTTGGTCGGGTTTCGGTAGTACACTGTCGTGGATGGCGGTGTGGTTGTCGTCGGAGTGGTCAGTGTCAATTGAGGAGCTTTAGTCTGTTGTTGTTTTACATAGGGATTTTTCGGTCTAGCTGTAACTCTTTGGAAAGGTGGTTTTCTCGATGCAAACGGTCTCCTAGTTGTTGGCGTTTGTAATTGGTAAGGCCAACTATAAGCCGGCCGTTTGGTATAAACATTGTATTTTGTGTTCGTCTGCGCAGGGCCCACCTTTGTTTCCGCTTCAATGGGTCGAATATGAAATGTATCGTGAGTTTCATCTGAACCAATCGACTGTACAGCAACATTTTCTAATCCCGGTTTAACGAATCTATTAGGGACGACTTTTTTAAATTTGTTGTACGGTCGTTTCCTTTTATGACTCAGAGGTTTAGCTTTTGTAGTTCTGGGTGGCTGATCTGTAGTTGTAAAGTCTCGAATATAATCTGGAGTTGTCATCGGTCTGTCAGTGCTGAAGGAAAGCGAACCAGACACTGTGTAATCAGAAGGTACTTTCTGCACCGAGCCTTTGATGTAAGTTGTGGACAGTGTTGAGATTCCTCCGTTTACGGCACTCCATGTGGTCAGTCCTTTAGGGGTTGTTGAGTGAGCATCTGATTTCATTTTGTGTATAACATCGTCACCTTCACTGTTCTCATTGTCATTGTCCTCTCCTGCCCAAGCTGTTGGCGATGATAAATCTAAACTCATCGAAGGAGTAATTCTTTTGGGATTAGCAGTGACGCTACTACTGCTGCTGCTACCACTCTGCTTCTCAGATTCTTCCTCACTGATCAATTCTTCTGTCTCGGACTGATTTTCTTCGTCATCTTGCTCTTCCGCATTGTTTTTATTTTTATTACCGCTTGCGTTCTTGTTTTTATTGCTTGAACCACTTTGATTTTGTTCTTCGTTCAAGTACACGTCCTTTTCTGAAGAATTTTCCAAAGAATCATCATTTTTGTCCAATACTTGAGAAGATATAGCTGTTAGAGATTGGACCAATGGTCCTTCGTCCTCATTTTCGTTATTTTCTAGCTCACCCTCGTCGGACATCTGCATTAGCTCATCTTTGTCCCATTTTGTTAAACGGCGATGGTTTCGCTGTTTGTCAAGTGGAGACATGTCAGTGGTCCGTCCATGCGTCAAGTCTGTCTTTGTACTGTGAATAGTCAAAACAGATTCTATTTTTAGCCATCAAAATTCTATTGTTTTACACTCGCATCACCCTTCACAAATTATAATTTTACTGGCGTCTTGTTCCTAATTGGTTGACATTCATTGCAGGTATCACTTCCCAATGCCTTTCCAATTAACTTAAATTGTATGTCTGTCTATATGTAGTACAATGTACACACATCAGTACATCGAGACAAAGTTAAATTTAATTAGTTTCTCTCTACATACATAGTATAGTATTTAAATAGTATTTATACCTGCACCAACGTGTAAAAACCTTAATACCATTTCCATTACCAAATATACCATGTCGTTAAATCAAAGATCCCATGATTATCTCCCGTTAATGTCCAAACTGAGCCTTTAATTACAAACACGCACTAATGAACCCAGAGATCATAATGCTCCATGCACAACGGTGCTAGCAGAATCCAATCACCATAATTTATCCCTTAGATATAATAGTAGAAATTTTGATCTGCAACTATTTTGTAAATAGCACAGGTATCACAATTAATTGAATAGAATGTATCGTCATTGATAACTTGATGTGGAGTTATGCATTAAAGTTGCTTGAGACGACAGTTCTGGGATTGTGTTAAATTCTTTTGTCGTGGCAGGTACTGCGACTTTGGTATTGCCAAAGAGAATAGGAAACCATATAGGAAAAAGAGCAGCCGAAGAATAAGTTTCTTCAGCCTCCTGAATAGCAGCAGCCAATTTGTTTTTTGTTCTTTGTTCGATTATTGAATTAGT
>JABASC010002242.1:0-18509 GCA_019776185.1 Plutomurus gul | reverse complement strand
CTAAGGAATGTGACGATATTTTACTTGTCGATTTCAATCCCAATCGTGTGACAGTTTGTACGCTGAAGATGACACAAATAAATGTCAACTACAATAATATTTTAAGTTAAAGTCTCTCTTGGGTAAAAAGAGGAATTACACTTGAGACGACTGCAACATTAGGCATTATTGCCTGTAGGATGTACCTATTTAGGAAATATCTCGTGAGTTTACTCTCGTTGTCCCCGCTGGACTTTCATCCCTTAAGTAGGCGATAGAAACCATCATCAGTAAAAACAATAATGGCAGCTTCTATTATCGAAGGGTCAGCATTTTTAAGCGTCAACTTCACTGCGCCTGGCGGCACCGCCAATCTCAATCAGTTTCAAGAGGTGGAGGCGCTAAAAAGAACCTTTTTTCCCAAAGCATCATGCAATAATACGGACACACTCCGAGACACAGAGTGAGCATGAGAATTGCAAAAAATGGGCCCATGTCTAGGCTCGTGCAGTTTAAGGGGGTGTTACTCAATTTTTTATATATCGCACATACGCATCTATTTGCAGGCAGACACTAATATACTGTATGTAATAGTTAGCCTGCAGCTGATAAATCTAATGGGATGTCATACGAAATGTATAATGTAGTATTATCTTTTCGGAATCCGAAGAAAAACTCTTGAGCGATGAAGAACATGCTGCTGCTCCGATTGGCTTGCTACTTTACATTGAACATTTGTTCCATTCACTCAGGTTTGCCGTCAAGCTTCCCTCTTCTTACAGAGAGATGACACAAATCTTATCTGATTCGAGCTCTGGGCCTTGTCGCTTTTTCTTCTGAAACAGATCTGCCAAACCCATTGTCATCTTTCAAGATGTGATATCAAGCCTCTCACTTTCTTAACTGTCGGACCGAAATCTGAATTGTACACTTTCTCCCCGTTGCTGCTGTTCGTTGAGTAGCATCGACAATCGTCGGCGATTGTACGTGGGTGGAAATCATTGGACCCAACGATTTCCACCCACGTACACGTACGATATTTGATACTCTGAAACAACAGATGTTACACTTTTCCGATCCGTCAGCAGATTCATCATTAATTTATCATAATATCTACAAATTAATAATGTTAATAAAATATTTAAGCTTTAATTAATATTGAACGATGAAAGAGATATTAAAAAAGAAAGTTAAAATTATAATTAATCATTTTCATGGTGAACAAATAAAAAAACTCATGAGACGACCTTAATAGAAATTTTTGTCTTGATAAAAATTACTACATGCGCCTCCTTTCTTTACATGGTGAACAAATATTTTGTGTTACTATTTAAAAGCGTGTTCATATGCAAGTGAACGGATGTTTAGGGCCGGTTTTTTCTTGTCAGCTTGGAACAGTGGCATCATTTTTTGTGGAACGCTCTCTACACTTAGGGAATGAAGGCTTTCCCGGAAAATGAGATGACCGATGGGTCAAGGCTTTTTTCGCGGATATCTATCATGGATGAGCATGTACAGAATTTATACATGGCGAGTAAACAGATAGTTGAGCTGACAATGGTGTTCGCAGAAGAAGAAGCGATACGAGCATTCATTCCACTACATTTGACGAATCATCCGAGTCTTTTCTTCAGAGTTCGATGCAGAAGTAATGCCTAGTGAAAGTCACCTAATAAGTGAAAGTAATATGAAATCCATTTTGGGAAAATGACACTGAGAGACTTCAGTTCCGACTTCCGACGCAACCATCTTCCAGCCAATTACTTCCACTGAAATTCAATTGGACGTAGAGAATCCTTTTCAAGCAACAGCAAACTCAATTTTTCTATGACTCTGTTTTCTCTGTCAGTATCGTATTTTCCAATTTAATTTTATTCCATTTCGTTCACTCCCTTTATTGTTTCCACAATGGAGCTACAAGTTAAGACTTCACTTTCTCTCTACATTCCAGACTCAAGTTTCATATAATATCACAGTTTGGATTACACCCAGAAAATACTTGTATTCGCTTAAAGTAATTAGCTGCACGATCTTAAACCTCAACGTTCACCACTACGCTGTATCATATTACACATTCCTATAATGGTTTCGAAGAAGAAAAAAGTTTATGTTTCACGAGAAAATGTATTAGAGCTTCTCCAGTGGCGGCGAATAACATTCGTATTAATATCTTCAAAGTAAGACCCCTTGATAAAAATTAAATCTCGCTGGAAAACAAATTGAATATTTATGTAACAAAATATCCAGAAATGTCACAGAGAGAATATTCGGTTACATTACCATTACATAAGAAACTTCATTAGAATGGTCAAGGACTTCTCACAGTTTATCCCAAAATATTCTTACACAAAAGGTTGAGTTACGTGGTTTATTCCCCCCACCCCACCATCCCACAGAGAACTTGTTGCGTAATAAGCCTGTCACATTAGAAGTGCTGGGGGATAGCATAATCTTCGAGAAAATAAGAATACCTGTTCCCAGTAAACTATTTTAGACGCATTTAGCTTTAATACAATGGCGTTATTGCGATAATCTTGAAGGTGCTTTCTGTACTCCGACTCCACCTCAGCGAGACTCCAACTAACGAATCCCACAGGGGAAACAGGTGAAAGTTCTCAAGGATGATTTCAGTAAAGGATAAATGATGTCTTTGCCCTTTACGAGTGCGCAGGTAACAGTTACAGGGAAACGCAGTTTTCTCATCATCAACTTTATCCTCTAATCTACTCAAATATTGCATAATAAATATAACATCTCGATGAAATAAAATCATTTTATCGTTCATAAGCTATTCTTCTCGTCTTGCAATCCGTACGGCTCCATCGCCTCTGCATTCGCAGTATTAGCAGTGTTACAAGAGAAAGGATGAAAAGTTCAGATGTGAGAATTATGCAATCGCACCCCAAACTTATATAGTGACATAATAAATACGTAGAAATAAATATAAAGTTGCACCAGTACACCAATTAAGACGACAACAGAGAAGATGTCTCGATTTCACTTCATTTTCACTTCTAACAATAACATCAACATGAAATGAAGAAGAAGAAGTAGAAAGTGCGAGTTTGCTAACCTGAACATGGGATTAGTGCCAAAATAAAGTTGGAAAAAGTCTGTCGGTAGAAGAGAGATGAGATCCAAATAAAAAGGTTTCGATCCTATATAATGTTTTGCGAGTTTCCTAGTCTTGAATACCATGAGTCCTTGCTCCAAATAGCCCGTACGAAATTGGACGGCCACATCCAACACGAATACCAAATCGCAGAATGCATCAGTGAGAATCCAAAAAATTTGCGCTTCCGACTGTTTCACACACACAGAAATACAAATTGAACACTGCTTACAGCCATTGTTATTCTTATACGTGTATAATCTGACTAAAGATGCACAAGGGAATTGTGCATTTTTTCCCACTGCTCACTCGCTATTACATTTATCCACTTCAATGGAAGAGCACTGCTGTTACAAGCAGAATTCTGCTCTCGAAATCATTCCCCTGACATCATGCAAAATTACAGCAGCCAGAGAATTTCCATAAAACTTGCTGGCTTTTATTATTGGGGAATTTTTTGCCGATGATTTTGCAATTTTCTAACCACACTGCCAAGTCCCCTCCGCAATATTAATATTGACAGCAGTGTTTACATTGTTGATGTTGGAAACGCATACATTACATATCTTTCTCTGCGTTATACACGTATATGCTGTTATTACTTCTTTAGAATTTATTGAGCCGAGTGGGCTCTCTTTTACTAATATAATTCCCAGTATACGCATTATCGAGAGAGATCATTGCATTGCCCATAATAATGGCTAATGCTTAACTAGCTCCATGCTACGACTATTTATATGTGTATGAAGTAGGTAGGTAGAGAGAGTGAGAGAGGGGACGAGCAGTGGTAAGACAGATTTTTATTACGATCTATACAAGACATTATACAGGGAGTTTGTGGTCGCTTTGTGCTTACATATATCACGCTGTAAAGAATGAAGATGGGTATATTACATTAGGCTCAAGTGAGTATATCAAGGAACCATTATAAATGTTATGAAGCTTATTCTTCTTATCAAAATATGGGAATTGCTTTACTAGCCCTACTTTCACTACTAATATTAAGCAAGCATGTATTATAAGTTGGTGGAGACAAGCGTGCTGCTGCCTGGTCTCTCTCTCTCTCTCTCTGCTTATATAAAGATAGCAGAAATAGTAGTGAGTGTTGAAAGGATATAGGGGCAGTCGTTTGTTAAAAGAGCAGTAAAATTTACAGACCTGGAGCTCTGGAAAACTCTGTCGGACAATAAGAGTCCACAGATTGTAGAGAACACAGACTGTGAGTAGCATGAGCCAGTAAAAGTAAAAACTCCCATCGGGGTTCACGACAGACCTGGGAAGACTCCTTTTCTTTTTCCGCGCTAACTTATTCTGACCTCCTCCGGACCCGCCCCCATCTTCATCCTCGCCAAACTCGAATGTCTAGTCATAAACAATGAAGACAGTTGCAAATATTTGCCACTTTACAAGTACATATGATGCTCCTCGAACATTTACCACCATTTAATAAACTCGCCCTTCCACAAATCTACAACTATGCATATAAAATGAATGGATACTTACTCGCATTCATAAAGTTTGAACCCATATACATTAAACATACACAGTAAATCATGGAAAATTGGAGAGCAGCACTTCTGAGGCATTACCCGCTTCCCAGAGGATAATATTATGTAGAACAATTAAAAATATTTCATATTTGACCTTCTGTTGGAGCAGCTTGGTGCAGCCAGCAGAATATCTAACCGTTTAGAAAAGCAACCCTCCAAGATAAGCAAATTCTTCCGTTTATTCTGCATAATGAAATTTAAGCTTGAAATACGAAGTATGGAATATGTTTTGCTCGTTCTTTGCTTCCCGTTTGATTGGCTCTTGGAGGCTATTAAACCTTTATGTATTTTACTTATTCGCCATTCTCTCATTGTGCGTTTTTACTCTAAAACACAAAATTTAATTTAATTTCTCCGCTCTGAAAGTTGTTTGTGTAACTTAAGGATTTTCTGTGGTTGCATCATAATGCAGAGTTAATGTTTTTAAAAGGATTTCTAACTATCCGGGCCGATTTTTTGTATTGTGTGTACTGAGAATGGAACTTATTCAGAGCATCGGATTTTGTTAGGTACTTTTATCTCATAAATAGAGATGATTGTCTAGAATAATGTTTTTTCCTTGCACAATGGTAATAGATACATGGGGAGAGTAAAAGTGGTTCACAGGTCTCTGCTCTTCTTTGATTCCAATTTGATGTGAACGAGTAGGGATCAGTGTGCAGATAAGCCAAGTTTAGTTTGATAATAAATACTAAGAGAAACATGTACTTGTGTGCTGGCGGTGGTGGCGGTGGTGGTGGAGGTGGAAGAGGAAGAGAGAAAGTTGAAATGGAAGGAGAGATCGACCCCGTCGGATCGACATGGGAATCCCAAGATTCGTATGAAAAACCTCAGAACTTAACAAAACTTGTGGAACTCCATGATATCTTCTGCTGGTAGAATTTATGTTGCATGTAGACTTCTCGTTGGTGCACATTTTTCCATTGCCTTTCATGTGCCGGGTCTTTATCCAATAAAACCTGACACTGCTAGTGAGAAGATTGACGACGCTCCATGTACATGGCGGTTGTCCGCCTAGTTAAAAAATAAATACCACGCTGTAGGTACATTCTTTCTCCACGTCCCTACATAAGTGCCAGCACGTTAAACAACTTTTTCGGTTGGCTATCTAAATCACTATCGCACGCTCTACTACTGCCATAGATTTATATCTTGTAATTGTAAAGGTGAATAAGAATTCTTAGAGCGTGGGTGAAAATATCTTTATCTCTGCTAAAAGCTTGCATTGTCTTCTTACCTACACATCGACATTTTTCACACATTCTATGTTTTCAATCAGATAAAACACCAAAATTATATCAAGACTCTGGAAATTTTATTTTTCATATTTTCTAAATCAAAATGTTGACAGTACTTAATATTTATTAAATAATATTCGTGAATTTTTTGTGATAATTATGAAAATACAGTAAAGTTAATAATTACAGTATTATTTTATAACTTACTTGGGTATTGCTTTTAAAAATCCAAGGCGCTGTTCTTTTGAAAGATTAAATTCTCACTTTATAGCAAAATTTTATTTACTCTTTCACAAAGGATTTCCAAGTCTATGACATAGCACTGAAATGATTGGCATAAAAGACCCGCGCATACCAGCATACAACTTTAAAGAGATTTGAAGAAGAGGAAACCATAGTGAGATGGTAAAGCTTTAAATAGCCGGCACTGTCACATCAGACAAGCCTACAAGGGATCAAGGTTTTTCTTTTACTTGTTCACATTCTTATCCCTTTCCCTTTGAGAGGACTGTTCTTAAAATTTTAAGGTAGACAAGTATAAGACAGACATCCTCTCAACGCGCTTATTTTCTATTTGTCAGTTTTACAGCTCTTTAGCTGTTAACATTTACGTGTGATCTATGCTTTTGTTGCGTATCCTTTCCTATAGCCAACGCTGACGTACAGCTAATTTAGGTACAACATCGATTTACCGAATGGAAGCTTAAAATTGATGTTTAGGAATACTTCAAAGCTTTCATTTATGTATTCAGTGGTGCACTCGATCGTTTATCACACCAATTGAGGGAAATATTTCTTGCACTTTTTCAGGCTGATAAATTTTACACTCACCTTCACAACATTCGTCATAGTCCATGAGGTTTAACAGTCATTGAAATTCAGAAGGTCGAAGGCGTGAGTTGAAATTTTGAAAGTGGTAGAAATAGAAGGAACTTTGTTGGACACTGATTAAGTCATTTTTTGATAAATGCACGGCTGATGTTCTGTAGACTTTGCATTCTTATACCAACACAAAAGAGACAAATGTGGTCAAAGGAACTTACATTATATAATCGTGCTTATTTGATGCACAATGCACAACATTCGTATGAGGGAATCAGAGTGAATTTCTGATAAAGTTCAAAAGTTATTGTATTGAAAATGCTGTTGATACAATTTGACTAAATGCAAATTGCAAGTCACAGTTGTTGAAAAACGAAGAAATTTCGTGTGAAAGCAATTAAAAAATACAGCAAAGCGAAGAACGCGACTAAATTTACGTTCAGGCTTTGTAATAGGGAGGAATAGTGATGTGTAAATTACAAGTAAGCAAATCTCGTGAGATAGCACTGATCCATTCTAACAATAAGTTCAATAATTTTGAGTTAACACAAGAATTTTTTGCATTGGATTCATATTTTTAACTTTGAAATTTTGTTTTACATGGACGCAGCAATCAAGCTTATTTACGTAATTGGCCTACTTATAATTTTTAAGTCAAATCACTAACCCTCTAATGTGTGTTAAATGAATGTGAAAAGATTTAATATAACCGAATCCGTTTCTAACAATATAACTTAGTTTACTTAAATGTACAGAGAAGAAGCATCACAGATTTATCAATATGGATGCATACACACCACTTTCAAGGATCGAAGTACATTCTCATTGAATGACGATTTTTGGTTCCTCATTCGTGCCAACATTCCTTTATTCAACCAACAATAACTTCTCTTCATTTCCTTTTCAATTCTTTTGTATTTTTCTGACTTAACCATATGTAACAAGTGCATCAAATTTATATCCCTCAAATGTGCACTGAACAAAAAAGGTGAATTCGGTAAACACAAAGACCTGACAAATGGTAAGAATAATATTTTCTATATATAGAATTCTTCATATCATAATCGAAAATATATACAAATTTTATTCTTAAACTTTTGTAAAAGGATAAAAAATCCACTGTCCGAAATGTTCAGCTACTATTTATACACAAGAATAGAAGAGAATAGCAAAATGGGGACGGTCTTTGCAAGATCCAAGAGGTCCATAAAAGACGGATGCTAAAAATGAAAGTATTTACCATATTACATACAGTTACCTACATTTCCTTCCGCTCGTGGTCTTCACGTTTCATGTATTTGCCCACATTTTTCCTGCATTCTTAGCCAAACCACATAATATTTACCTCGTAGAAGCTAACAACCTGAATTGATGCTGTTCTCGAAAGTTGTAAGAGCATATCCGTAGAAAGGACAGAAAGGGAGACACTTTGAGGTAAATCAATAGTCTAGTCACAGCATCCACTCTAACGATAACTGTATTAGATTACACACGCTATACAGTATGTACTTGAAGATGATCTGGCTATAGTATTACTCTTCCGATGTCATTTCAGGGTATATCATTCCCACCAAAATAAAAATACTGTCCAATTGTCCCATAAAATTCAAAAAAAGCTCAAAATATCCCCACAGAAAAGAGCAATTGTCTCAGAATAATTTACCAATAAAACTAATAGAATTCCACGAAATTAGATTGACAATGGTACCGAAAGAAAAGTGGTCGTTTGCATTTGACACATGAATGAACTTTAGACGGTAATTCTCCGATGCTGCGAGACCGAACTAAATCGAATAAACTTCAAACGCACGCAATCACTAGGCAAACAACTTCTGTGCTAATTTAAAGAAAAACTTTGAATTGTTCAAAAGTCATAATCATAAAATTTTTCATCGCTCCCGACTTTATGACCCATTAACCCACCATAAATTGTAATTGAAAATATAAACGCTCACTGTATTATACATCTATATTATATCTTGCATTTAAGTACGGCTAATCAGTAATAATATGATGCCACTAAAGATCACTTCTGGTGAATCACCGTTGGTGCGCATAAAAGCCACTCTTTTGTTTACCTTACTCAATAGTATTGCAATCATTCCGGAGTATTTTTATGTAGGATCCTTGTTAGTATTACTCATCCACATGCAGAATTGTGTAAATCTGTTCTCTAATATCTAATGAATCAAAGGCAAGTGGAGAGAGGTGACGGTTCCCTGCCAACCTCACACAGCAGCACAGTTCTGCATTCCTGTGAAGTAGTAGGCGTGCAAAGGATCAAGAGAAAGGCTCACACACACACACTTGGCAGAAATCAAGCCAAGCTCGTTTACGGATGGCGTTTCTTTCCTCAGCCAAAAGGAGAAGAACAGAGACAAGGACTGATAGGCATATGAATTGCGAAGAAAGGGAAAGAGAAAGCTTACAGCCCTATACTTTCTTTACGAGAGCCGAGTGCACGGCAGCGTCTATATAATATGTGTGGCTCTACTCTACATAATTCAATCTGTATGAACTAGGGAAGTAATAGTGGTGGGTATTTCATTTCTCCTTTCTTTCTTCCAGAAGATAAGCTTAGTTAACTCTAATAATAACCAACAAGGAGAGCAAGAGAGAGAGAGAGAGAGCGCGAGAGAGAGAGATGAGCTTGCCGCAATGTGATGTGAGAGATTCTCAATTGAATCCAGTGGAAAAGCCAGCAAGGAATAAGATTTCTGCCAGAGAGATGGAGGGTGAAGGAGAGAGCCATGAAATCATAAAAGCTATAACTAGTAATAAATTGAATACTAGGGAATTTATGGGAGATATTGCTTTATGGGATGTTCTGTGTGTGCCAGTGGCTCTTGTTGGGTTATTTATGGAGTCGCGTTGGTATGCATGTGCAGCGGCCCTTCTACGTGTTTAGTTATGCGGGGCCAGGCACACGTTGCTCTGCACTTCTTACACAATCAGCATAACTGTTTGCAAGCGGGTGGAAGTGACACTCGAGATGACGGCAGGAGAAGCAGAAAAACCAGTCCTCGGATCTGCTGCTCTTCTTTACTGCTCTCTGTCTACCTTTTGTGGTGCAGGAGCAGCAGCCCTGACCTGCCTGCTCCGTACAGTGAAACAGAGGAGACAGAGAAGACAGAGAGACGGCCTGTGTATTCATATGTACATTATGGTGGGCGAGGGCTGTGCATGAACTGGCCCTGTTGTTGATCATTGGAAGACATAGACACGACACAAGAGGAGACAAGATGCCTCTCTCTTTTCCTCAAGCGTGTCAACTAAAAAATAAAAATAAAGCAGTTTTCCTACTAGTTTTCCGCCCTAGGGACGGAAATAGAAGAGCTCTCTCTTACTCTGCCCCCATCTCTCTGTACATTCTGTGTGGCCATACGAACAACATCTCCGCCGTAGCATCACCTTTTCTCCCAATTTACTTCTTACCGACAAGTGCACAGAATGGGGCCAAATTGATTATCCCATTGGAGACAAAGTTTGCACGAGATTCGATGAGACGCACATGTCAACATTTCAGAGAGAAAACTATCCGGATGTCTATTTGCTGAAAGGGAGCCACGCAGAACCTCCAGGTTTAACATGATGTGATGGGCGTGCAATGGAAATGCCTTCTGACTGGAAAACAACTTTTACACAGAAGTTTAGACCTACTCACTTTGTCAGGGACAGTTAAATAACAGGAAATTGATGAATGTTTTCGATTGGCATATTGAAAGGTGAGCTGATTATGTTGCTCGCGTGGCAAATTAATTAATTCAACGTGAATAGGAAATACAGTAACTTAATATTTATTTAGTTCCACGTCAGGTTTGAACAGGCACAGACATCATTCTATTTACATCGTAGATTTTAAGGGGGAAAAGTTATTTGTTTTCAGTCCTCATTTGAGTGCATGTGAGATATTTACGAATTGATTATTCAGTCAATTAGTAAATAAATTGCGTAGACATATGCGTAGTTGCCTAGTGCATTCGATGTGAACCAGGTGCTGTGCACATATTACAAGTTCTAATACATTGTGCAGTTTTTTTTATAATTTGTTGAATAACCGGGTGTTGCCAGCCAGAGCGCCTTACAAAATCTCAAAGTGAGTCAACGAAACTTTCGTCTATAATTTGCTACTTATTGTGTCAAGTTCTTTCAGGTGTCCCGATCGCACTAGAGATTTTTCTCATGAATGTTTCTGAGACCATTGTACGATAACTAATAGGGAAGCCAACAAAAAGTTCCCCTTAGCAATTTAAACACAATTTGATATTTCTACAGAAAAACAGTATATAACTGCTTCGGGAAAATTGCAAATGAGCTACTCTGCCAACCAACCATTCACTGACACACAAAATAGAAAATTTCATTTTGCAATAATATTTCCGCTTCCTGTAGTTCCTTCGTTGAAAATAAGGCTCCGGCTCCAAAGCTTACTCTGTATGATATGCAGTAGAAATAGAATCCTGCAGGGTGAACAGTTTCTAACCCTACCCACCAAATTTTTGTTTATTCGTAAACATAAAATAGTCTCCATAATTTTTTTCAGATCTACAAGGAATTTCTTGCAACTACTAATTAAACAATTTCAACTGCACTTTTTGAATATTTAGAATTGCTTAAAAAACTGTAAAAACCAAGAAAACTTTAGTTAATTGTTTTAAGATATATGTATTCAACTTTGAAGGAGAAATTAATTACAGAATACCAAAAAAATATTGTCAACTTTTAAAAAAAACACAAAAAAAATTCTAAAGAGTGTGAAAGTTACGAAAATGTGCGACAAGGAGTAACGTGATCTTATGAGAGAGAATTACGCAGGGTATACAAATATTTCAATCTAAGACAATGAGTAACAGAAAACAAGTTAATCCGTTTCACTGGCTCTTCTCGATAGAAGTTATTTAGTGCGAAGTTTGAGTGAAGTGTGCAGGCAGTACATGTTCCACTAAATCTCAATTGTATTCCTGCTCTACCGGCATACAATATATTATGTACGTAACAAGGACGTACCTATGCTGGTTATAAGGAACCCGGAGCTGAAGGTGGGAACGAGAAAGGTATCCTATTGTCTGATTTGTGCTTGTCGACTGGAGCCTTTCGACATTAACTCACTCAGTCAAGTTGCTCAGATTGAAATTGGATGAGAGGAAAATTGCACAACTTTCTCCATATTGTTTGCTCGAATGCGTGAGCATCCTGTACGAAGTCAGACGCCTCTATCGTTACACAGTAACTAGTGCCCAGCCAGAAGAGGAGCGCGTCTAATCGAGTAAACTCTTTGTAATTCTCAGACTCCGTACCTAAGGTACGTACGTAGTATACATATTGTCTGTATACTACGTATGTTGTTGTATGAGAGTAGTAGGTATCCGTCAGTAAAATTTTCTGCAGTCGTGTCATGCCATGTCGACCAGCATGCACCCTGCTACCCAAAACGAACCTACGAAACAGTCTCTCCGTTTGCAGCACCATTCACATCGTTTCACTAACTTTCAACCATTACTTTCTTTTCTCGTCGTTGCACAAGAAGTCTGTCTGTATTTTCCAAACCTGAGACTCTGTGTTGTTGTGAGAGTGAGTGAGAGCCGGGCTTAGTCGAGTTTTCTCCTGTGAATTTTACATTTCATCATCAACTTGCACAGATGACTACACAGAAAGCTGACACTTCCCCTACAATTATTCAATTAAAATCTATCACTTCGATTACAAAACTCCTACAGGAATTCCCAGCTGTCTATTATTCCCCATCGACAAGGAACTCGCTTTATGAAATAATTGCACGCATGGATCCAATGTAAAATATGTATACATCTTGTATTACATCTCATTTGATGAAATCGGCAGACTTCTGTCTGAACTTTTGTCTGTGGTATTAATTGTAGTAGCGGTGGCAGTTGTGCTACATCATGGAAGCAATCTAATATTTAACAATGAGAATTCGCTGGCTAAAACTGTAACAGGGTTCCGAATTCAGAACTCCACGAATTGTCATGTGACTAATTTTGCATTGTGTAATGCTTAGATGCAATATATCCGTTATTACAGCATCTGCATAAGTGGAGGAATTATGGTCATAAGAAGCCAAACAGCTTTTGAGTATAATATGAGCTCTCTCTCTCTCTCTCTCATTGTGGCTCTCCCAGCAAGTTACGTTTGTAGAACTGGTGGGGTGTCTAGTTATTGCAGTTATGTTTCTTTGTGCTGCTTGGCTGTAAACAGCTACCACTTATGTCCGCTTTGTGATTTCACCTACTGAGGCTGCTCTGAAAGTACTACTCCAATCCTCGTGCACTGCATCACAGGAGCACTCAGAGTCCTTTGGATGGAATTTTACAGCGACATAATAATAATTATATGTGTGTGTACTACTCATCTCTGGGGATCTCTCATCTGCTTTCTCTATCAGTACATCAGGAGCCACAGAAATCCCACAGGGAGGATAAATAAAAATAAATTAATGTACTCAGCTAGTCATTCTATTTAAATGCAAAACACTTGTGCATGCAAATCTGCTATGATTCTGGAAAACGTCCTCCTATTGCCCAAGAATGTCTTTCCTGTGTTTTTCTAAAATCTAATTATGTACACATTCTGAGCTCCTGCAGTTTGATTTGACAAACTCTCCCAGAATCTGGACATTTCAGTGGTCATTCCGTGTGAACTCTATTCTTTCCATAAAGCAACCATGTATTTAAAGCTTCTGCGATAAACGTTGAAGAAAGTCTTTTTTCAGTTCAAAAGCCTGCAAGTCTGGTCTCCCACAGATTGACACTGCAAGGTTGGTATCCTCCTTTCGCTTAAAATGGTCTAGTAAATATTATAAGTACGAAATGCTCGAGAGTAGAGGCCTACGAAGAAAGCACAAATGATTTATTATTTTGGGAAATTCTCTCCACTTTACACAGCTGCACAAGATAGCACAATAAATAGTCAGAGTGCAACACAAAGACCATATGAAGTGAGCTGCATAAAATAGATAAACGACTTTGTTCCGTTCAAATAGCTAAATTTTATAGGAACATCCTTCTTTTTGCAAGTCCATTCATTACATTATTTAGAGAAATACAAATGTTGCTCTGCTAACGGATAAACTTTCTCTTTTGCCTCTCTCTCTCTCTCTCTCTCTCTCTCTCGGACTAACACCGATCCACCATGCCCGCAACAGATAAACAGGAACACTGCTGCGACTACTGCCACATATAGGGGATTGAATGGGAGAGCAACAGAGGAACTCACACATGGCCCCGTAGGACATCTACATACAATACGATAATACTACTAATAAGATATGAAGAGAGTGAAAAGATAATGAATGAGTGACTATTAAAACAGAGGACAGAGGTTATCGCCAGTTACAGAGCATGGGTGCAATGTCGCTTGTGACAAAGAGACTTTCTCTCTCTGAATCTCTGACTATGAAAAATGAGAGAAAGAGTTGAGCTTATTTAGATGTTACGTAGTAGTGGCCAGCTTAGGTCCTTTCTTGGCTATTTTATGACAAAGACAATAAATACAAGACTCAGAGAGGTCGCGTTATCCTAATCTAAATTCTAAGTGAACTAATGGTAGTTCTGTGGATGTAATTTGAGACTAAGCTTTTGGCCACTGTGGCAGTGAGTTGGGAGACAAGCTCGCAAAACCTTCGGGTTAAGGTTAGGGTACACACAGTACGTATATGTAATAGTACTACCAAGCTGGCTGAACTATAAGAGTAAATACTGGGGGACAGAATACAATATTCAGGAAAAGCTGCTAAATTTCGCTACACAGTTGACTCCAGTTGGTTAGGTTAAGTGAACTACAGGGAGACTACATTAGTCAAAAGTCAATGAGACAGAGTGACTCATGGAAATGGTGGTTCAGTCAAAGCCAAGTTCGTTGCAGCGAGCAAAGACGGGGACAAAGTTACAGCGTTTCACTGTGACTGGTCGTCGTACTTAAGAATACACTTGGCTCACCTCATAACCTGAAACACATGTCTTTATGGGTGTGTGCACTAGTCTGTATGCTTTGAGTGCGCAGAGTTCCATGGTGCGCGCTCCCTCTCTCTCTCTCTCTCTCTCTGTGTGAGTGTGTGTGAGTGAGTGAGTGAAGCAGAGTGGTCTAAACTGTCAAATATCATTTTAGATACGTTTCTACCACAGCCACTATAGAATATAGTACTAAACAGCAGACTGAAACATTAAAGGCCATTTATGCCAGTTTATGACACGGAGATCTTTCTAAGGAAAGTTAAAGAGGAGGATAAGTAAGTTTCTAATGTCAGTGAGACGACTTGGTAGGAAAAGTACAGGAAGGCGAGAAGCAATCGATTAAATAAACCTTAGCTGAATTCTAATAGTCACCTTTATCAGGATTAGAGTAGCAAAGCTCAAACCTTTCTTGTTGGACTCGCTCTCGCTGCCCTCCTCGTCCTGACAATCCTCGTAGCTGACTTTCACTACGACGCCCATTTCAACACCGAAATCCTACTTATTACACACTGTCGAGTGTCGAGTCATTCAGTCAGATCAGAATGGTGCTGTGGAAGTGCATCAGCCTTCATATCATCTTAACAGCCATTATCTAAATATACCTATAGAGGTATGCTGGCTTAAGGGAGGGGAAGAGACCGACGACCGCCACTACTCACTTAGTGGCACTCGACCACTTTTCATTCAGCTGCACTTCTTATTCCGTTCCACATCCTCCAATTTCAATGCATGTACTTCTGCTAGGCAAATAATCCTTCTGTTTGGCGAATTAATAGTCAAAACCAAAGTACACACTTTAATATACGGCAGAAATTAATCTCCAGCAGAATGCGATTTAACTCACCGCAGAACAGGATCCTAAGACTAATTACTAAGGAAGCCAAAGTCTCAAAGTTTTTTGCAATCAGAAAATTGGCTGTTTTATACTCATATAAATGTGGCCATCAATTTTTTACTAGGCAACAGCTGACCCTTTATCGTTAGGAAGAGTCACACTAGAAATCCACAGAGAATTGTTTTAGATGGTGGTAGAGGCAAACAGTCTGACAACGACAGTACTAAATGAATTAAGTCATACCTACATAAAATGTATAAGAACTATTTCCCTCTCTTATATATTACGGGTGGTATTTAATATCTATTCTTTAATATGTACGGTGAACCATTTATCATAACTAGGGTCTATTCTCCCGTCATATACATATATGTACATATGTATATTAAACACCCAAAATTGAAAATACGACCTTTTACATTACCGTTTAGTTTCTGTATTATTTATTTAAAAAGGCTTTCTAAAATTGAAAATTTTTGTTACAAAAATATAAAATCATTGATGTAAAGTCTGCGAGGTAGTGGGCGTTAATTAAACGATGGTAGTTGTTTGTACTTAGTATTATCAATACATTTGCATATTTCCATCTGGTTGTTTTCTTACAATTTTGCATACTTATTCTATCCAGTTTGCTTTTCTGTTCACCCTGTAGAGTGAGGCGAGAGCGACTTAGAAGGTATTTCTAGTTTACCATCTCTTACAATTATACTGCCGTTACGCCTTGAGGAAGCCACAACTACAGAAAGTACTACAGAAGTGGGTATTATGTAAATGTCTGAGAAAGTCGTAAATGCCTACCTACTACAACTGATTTGGTATTCTAAGTGGTGAATGTTTCTAGACGAGACATATATACGACCATCATAACCTTCCGTTGGATTGGTGACATTGTTATTTTATGTCTCACTCAGAATTCGTCCATTTTCTCTTAGGAGCAGCGGTGCACTTTCTAGTGGTTATCGTCACGTTACACACAAATGGTCCGAATAAGATAGGAAGGCTGCTAAGATTGTGCTGTGGTAGTGACGGGGTTACCTGACCTGTTTCTGTAAGGACACCAGTACCAGACCTAATACAACGATTACTTTTAGGAAATTCAATTTGAAAATAAATAAGTCAAGTGAAGTCAACTTATGTAGAGGAAGGAGCTACTCATGTGCAGATGCATTGACTTGTCTTGAATTCCGAACAGATATCGTTCAATTATTTAAGTCTGCTTTCCATCCCTATATCTGCACACTACACAGACACCAATAACAAAAACATGAGTATGCTAACACAGAAAAACTCTTCAGGGTGCACTTGTCTCTTAACTTTCACATCGAGTCTTCTTTACTTAGGTAGATTCTTTAGAATTTGGAGTCTTTGTCTCTATCAACGTAGACTGATCAAATTTATACACCTATATACCTATAGGGCACTGTTTTGATGCCCATATATTGTAAGAACCTGCTCCTATAAAGTACAAGGCGTATATTTTACAGTCAACCGTGATGGAGTAGTTCGCGTTGTATTTGGTCATTTTGGGACGTGAAACGTCATCTACATCTGATGTACAAAATTTCGTATAAAACAATGAAATCTGGAGAAAAATTCAAAAACAATGTTTAAATTAATTTGTTTAGTTTATTGTTTTAGCCTACCAATTTGAATGCAAATGTCACTGACAATGAGTTTTCTCAAACAGCGAAAGGAATTACTGTCGGCAATATTTATTTGGGAAGCTGTAAAAGGGAAAATAGACAACCTTTTTATATGGAATGTTGTATTTATAGTAACATTTGGCTATATCTATTGTAATTCTTGGCCACAGTAAAAATGAATATTGGCCATAACATTAACGAGTTTGGCCACTTCTTACACTTGATGCGTTTTTATAGATTTTAGAGATTTTTGTAATATAAATCAACAAAGTAATGAAAATTACAACAAACTACAATCGTTGGCCAATGAAAACCGGCCATTTTATTAATTAGTCAGACATTTAAGTGTACATATTTACATGGAATTGAAATCATTTGAGGTATTAACAACATTGTGTATCGAAACTTTTCCAATTCGTAATTAAGTGTTATTGATTTCACTTTCAACTAGAGGCTAGGCACTGGAATAAATTAAATGATCCTTTAACTGTACGAATCTTAATGGAAATTATTTGTTGGTGCCAATTATAGCCTTCTGTCAAGTTTGCTAAAGTGTAGCAATGTGTAGTGAATTTTTTTGCAATTAGCATTTATTGGATCCCTACTTAGGGATACAATGATATGTGTATGGGTATATATCCATAAGGAATGCTCAGGGATGTGCTTGGCTCGGTGTCAGTAAGGGGTACGTCCTTGGGGTAATTGATAGTACAACTTGACCCTTTAACCCAGGGTAAATATGAATATGGGTTTACAGTACTATCATAGTCTCAGAACAAGCTCACCTCTCAGAAAGGATTGTAGCTGTCAAATTCGATTTGCCACTCATGTTATACTACATTGAGTCATCGCCTAGGCAAAGCTTAGGCCTTTGCAACCAGAAATAAAACAGATGCAACTGTAGTAAAAGAGTTGCGTACAAAACAGTGAATTATGTACGTAGTGTTAGTAAAATGCGAAGCCAATTGTATAATAGTTATTATGTAATATTAATATTCTATATAATAATTGTATAATAATAATATATATAATATAGCTTAACAGTATGTAATACAGTGAATTGAAAGGTGTTGCACGTAATACAGTGAAGTGAAAGGTGTAGCATATAATACAGTGAATTGAAAGTTATATGTTTCATTACAAGGAATTGAAAGGGATATGTTTTCCTGTAGCGAATTGAAAATGATATAATAATATATATAATATTAAATTATATTATACTACTAGCTTATTCTTCACAGCTTCGCTTGGGGTCTTTCTTTATGCCAAAAATTAAAAATATGGGCTCATGACCCTAGCTTATTATTCCCGATGGCCGATGTTATAATCTTATTACGTAGTGCTCTTTACAGTATCATTT
>JABASC010002241.1:0-18521 GCA_019776185.1 Plutomurus gul | reverse complement strand
AAAGCTTGTTGCAATAAAATGAAAATGTATTTTCTAGGTTCTCGAAATTTGCTTAGCAGAGGGAGGTGTGAAATAGATAACGGTGTGCAATGTTTACCTCGAATCGATGTAGAGTGCAAGACAGAATAGAAATTAAATAGAGGAAAGTTGCAGCAAAAACATGATCACTGCTAACACATAGCCACTCTTAATTTAGGTATACACCAACTAAATACTGTACAAATCATGTAAAGAGCATTTTACTAAATAAAGATTTTTAGACCTTCTTTGTGCAAAAAATTGTAAAAATTCACCCGCAGACATTTTACTATTTAAATATTACTTTGTATGTGGAGTTGCATGGGTGATCATAGCAAGTGTACAAATACTTATTATCAAAGAAATTGTTTACCTTTTTGAATAATGTGTTAATGCATTTATTTTTTGTACTGTACTAATTTCTAAAGGATAATATTTATGGAAATGCACATTTGGCACACCTACATTAACACTGAATTGGAGCATTGCATTGTTGTGTTTTTGTATAAAAAGTTGTAAGACTTCTCAAGCGTAAACACAGATGTATATTGGATGTAGTTGATATTAAACTGAACATAATAATGAAGGGTATATGTTTTACCCAATTTATTTGTAGTAGAGAGAAAGTGGAGAAACAGATTGTGTTGTCTAGCGAATTGAAAAGGTAGAGACTGAAGCGATAATGGTGTGGTAGGAGCATGAGAAAGTAGACTGTCAGCAATGACAAAAGGCTAAAAGTGTAAGAGCAAGAGAGGGAACTGAGAGTGAGCAACACGAGGAGAAAGAAGCATTTGCATCTTTGTACGACTACGTTAAAGTTGATAGTTGATAAGGAGGAAAGGAGAAGCCTGAGGCGAAGGAAATTCTCAAGATCGAATCTAATATCTGTTCATATGTTATAGTAAGTACGCAGTGTATGTACTATAATATAGTGGGCAGAGTGCAAAAGAAAATTTCGGAAAAGCACAAACCAATGTACTACTGGTAGTTACACTGTGTATATGCACAGTACATTATGTATTACAATGACTTTGAATGGGATTGTACTATGTATGTATTCGTATAGGTTACAATAGCACTAACATAACATGGCTTCAGTAATTCTTGCCAAGAACCAAGTTTTCTAATTATTTAGGAGAAATGGGAGAAAACTCGGTGGTTTAAGGGAGATGATGCTAAAGGCCCTTTATACATATATATAGTAGTACAAAACGAGTTTAGTTCACATAAACTAAATGGACGCACTCCACTTCCACTATGTACTAGTCTGCTTGGTTGTGCAAAATGCACTTTCTTTATTGTAAAGTAAATAGGGGACGAAGGGAGGGGGAACATCGTATGTTCCGTCTATATGCTGCGTAATAACACAATGTGTGTACTCGTAGGTATGTATTTATATGTAGAATCAAGCTGAGCAAAGCACGAGTGGAGTAATAATTACCTTTTGCTAAACTTTATGTCAGCCATGTCTGTGAATGGAATAAATGTATTTGGAGAAGCAGCTAAAGGGTGGAATATTTCTGATACCGAAAGAGTTTTCCACCACTACATGTAAAAGTGTATGCAGCACATGTCTATTGTGAAATGCATGCTGTGTGCAGGTTACGTATATTTCAGCGACTACTTGACTGTTAGTAGTTGGAGCTAGTAGGCGTTTGCACTAATATGGCATGACTATCAAATACATTACGTTCCGTAGTCCAGAGAAAGTAGATATGTTGTGAACGGGGAACGTCATTAAATTCCATTTCACTTTTTTCCTTGCTCAGTCAGCAAATTATTTCTTCCATAATGAACTCTTACAAGTTTACAAGTTCTTATTTTTATACGGTTATTACTTGGTGATGAAAGAACAGGCTAAAGATAACCAAAGTAATGCTCGGCTAAAAAAGAGAAAACGAGTGAAAGTTTTTGCCGTTGAAAATAAAATGTGGCATTTCTCGCTATCTGTCTCCGCTTATATTATGAGCTTTGAGTTGAGCTGAGTTTGGGCAGACTAGATCTCCCAAATGAAGTTCCATTTCTATTGGAATCTCTAATTAATTTCGGCTGCCATTGAACAACTAACCAGAAAACCTTCTAAATGAAGTTCCATTTCTATTGGAATCTCTAATTAATTTCGGCTGCCATTGAACAACTAACCAGAAAACCTTTTCTCCAACATTACAGCTGTAGTAGCTATATCCACAATACTATAGTATTGAGTATAACTACGCATCTACCTAGAGTACGGGCGAACATAATACCACGTAGAAGTAACAAATATCTCCGTCTGCGAAACTTTTTTTATTTCGTGTGAGAATAACACAAGTTGAATAAGTGAGTGAAGTTCCGTTGGTTATTTTAGATCCTGTGCCCGTTAGCGATCCTGCTAGTTGCACAACTCGAAATTTCTAATCTATTTTCCAAAATTGAACATATCTGCTATATATTGAAATGGTTCCAAAGAATTTCATTTATTACTTTGAAAAATACTACGAAATCTTTTGTCTCATTTTCTACCAATTCACAATTGATTTTTGAAAGGAATGCAAATGTTAAACATGGAACGAAAAATAGTACAGCATTGCCCATCCTCAGGGGAATAGTAGTCAATACTTTTGTATTATTGTCCACGCATAAATGCCAATAAATAGACAACATAACAAAATTCCAGAGAAAGGAAAGTCAGAGTCCTGCATTTATTACCCCAACACATTTATTGTACGAGCCATGGTAGATCTCTTTGGTAAAGTTTATTTGCTTGTTTTCGCATACGGACTCTATTAGCTAGTCAAAACGAGCATATTCACAACAGGCAGTGTAGTACGATCTCTGGGAAAGTTGTAGAACCGAAGATGGTACTCGTGTCGACTAGTACACCCCGTGTACACTTTCACTGATGCTACGATGCTGAAACGGTGAGTGCTTATAGAGTTCGTTATGTAAAACTGTGAAAGTAGGGAAGCGGTGGGGAGAGCAAATGGTAAAATAGCATGCAAGGCACTTTCCCAACTATTAAATCATTTCCACCCATCATCACACCAAAGTTGTGTCCTAATGAGAAAGAGAAAAAGGCGCGTTGTAGGTAAGAAATTACATCTGCTCCTAAATTACGGCTAATGGGAGAAAATCGTCTTTTGATCTTGTCTTGCTTAGAAAATAAAATATTTCTACATAACTGTGTGAGTGAATGAAGCGCTCATTCATCCCGTAACCTATCTTCATCACATCTTTCTACTGCTGCTCTGCATCTGTAATGTTTGCGATAGACGACGACGACGACGCCGCCGCCGCCGCTATCATGGCTATACTCACTATAAACACGTGCTGTGCACCATCAGCCTCGATTGCATTCAAGCCCCGTCTTATTTTTGTATGAATTACTCCTATCTGCTACTACAAAGCATATCAAAGTCAAACATGTAACTTTTTGTAGGGAAAAGTGAAACGCATAAAGGAAGGGCCAGAGACGACGACTTTATGCAGTGCGTGTGTGAGTGTGTGTGTGAGTAGGGGAGAAAAAACGCGTAAATGTCATAATACTTTGAGAAATGAACTGTTACCGACATGATATGATGCGATATGATTTGAGAACGGAAGAATGGTTTGACTGAGACTCTCTTAGAGTTCGGTTTCGCAGTGTTCTCTTTATTGTACGCAGGATAGTAGGTTGATAGTTAGGTAGAATCTGTTGGTAATGTTTTATAGGTAACTAGGAAGGGAGAAAGAAGTTCATCCGGGTATGTAAGTTATACTCACTCGATGATATAATCTCATTGCATTTTGATGAAGTTTCCTGGGTGTTACTACTAGCCCAAGACCGTATATCCAAGCAGCCAGAGCAGACTGTGAGTGAGTTGACTTGAGTTGAGTTGACTAGACTTGACTCACAATCAGGCGTACGCTAGTACACTCTCCAGATGCAGAACAGAGTGGGTAGAGAAGAGAGAAGGTAAAATGTAGACTCTGTGGCTCGAATGGAAATCACATCTGTCAACATGAATTACACTCAACTCAGATGTTTGCTCTCCTTTGTATTCCGCTCTGCCTGCTAGACTCTTCTTCTTTCCCCGCAGTCGACGAGTTAACTTGACGCTCCGTCAGCTATGATATCTTCTCGTAGCCAGCATCTACACAACAGAACTAATATTCATGTACTTTATTGTATTCGCAATTACTGCTAGTGGAAGGTAGTAGAGTCTGTGTATTTATACTTATTGTCCCCAAATACTTAGTACAGTACGTTTTAAACGTTCTGTAATCACTGAGTCTATAAAAATACTCACAATCAGTGTAAGTAAAACAAGGTTTGTATGCCTGTCAACGGTGCGTGTCATCACTATGAAATTATCACTAAGCATCATTTAATTTTGGTCGTTTTTCCACACTTACATGAATCTTGAGAATCAGACGGTATTCGGACAATTCAACCCAGGGACAACTCAACTCAGAGACAACTCAACCCTGGTGAAAACTCAATCTAAGCGACTGCTCAAACTCAACCCCTCTTATAGTACATTACAGTATACTCCTAATTGTGACTCCCTTTTCCCAGTTAAAAATAATTTTATTCGAATTTAAAAAAACTAACTTTGGCCATTATTTCTTGCATCGATTAGGCCCTAAAACCGAAAATCTTCATTCAGTCGACCCCCACCCACTCATACCCCCTTATTATTTCATTCCAAACTTTTTTACCTAAATGTTCTAATAGATATTTTAATACATAGATAAATTCGGAAATATAATAATTAAAACGGGTCGAAACAAGAGGGGCAATTAGTCCGTGAAGGTAGGCTGAAAGGCGATTTTCGTGTAGGTTTCGACACAATTAGTAGTGTAATATACATTGTACTGCTTCATGTGTACATTCCTATATAAGAGGGGTCGAGTTGTCGTTGGGATTGAATTGTCCGGGAATCGAATCAAACAGAACACTTATTCTCGTTCAATCCTATACGCTGTTTGCTTTGTTTTTTTGCAAAAAAAACTAATAATTTTCACCTCATAAATGACTAACTTGAAGGGATCTGACCATATAGTGTGCACGTGCAGCCCTATTGAGATCACTGTAATAATCATCTTAAATGGTAGAAATGGTAGAAATGGTAGAAGAGAAAAACGCAATTCAACCGCATATAACGCGTTTAATGTACATTTATTGCGCAATCGATCCATTGGTAAAAAAACCAAAAGATGTAGATAATAGATAATCTTTGTATCTCTTTTTAAAATTTTCCTAATATGTCATTGGTGTTTTCAGTTTATATTTAATTGAACGACTAACATCTAATTAATGGTTATTAAATTCCTTAGGTTTATTCTCAGCCATTTAATCAAATTGGAAAGGTGTTCTCTGGGTGTTCTCCATTTAGACATTTTCTACCAAATTTTGTTTACCCTTGTCATTGTGATATTTGATTAAAAACTTATTTCTACATAAAGTCAAACATATTCATATAATGTACATTTACTATAGCTGACATTTTATTTTAAATTTATAATTAGTATTATACCTATATATGTATGTATGTATGTATTATCTAGTCGATATTACCAGTTATTAACAGTACAGAAATATCAAACTGTTTTGTTCCGCGTTCACTTCAATGCCATTATTAGTCCAATTTCAAACTTTAATTTAATTGATTAGCATTCCATTTGCAATATCGCTTCACAAGGCCAAATTACGATATACTAATTACAAATTACATCATGTTGATATTGAATATCTGTATTGGATTTGTGATCACGTTTCAGTTAATAAAAAGTATTAAAGATGCTGTCAAATGGCCCCGATTAAAGGCAACTTAATTCACTTAGTATGCCATAAGGACACAATAATAGCATGAGAATGTCGACAAAGAGTGCACACAACATAAACAGGGCAGACTAGCAGAATAACGTGTATAAAATATGTAAAGCAGTGGCTAAACCGAATAGTGATTCTCGACAATCTGATTCCAACTGTTGAAAGGCAAAAGTTGAGTTAAGGAGTTGAGTATTCAAATGAGCGTAGTGGATTAAATCAAGAGACTTGAGTAGACTGCCGCGTACTACTAGCCTTTATTCACGTTCCAATTACTTAAGATTAGTTAGTTTATTTTGTAAACAGAGAGTGAGAAAGTGTGAAATTTTGGAAAGTAGTAAAATAAACTAGAGAAGAGAGAGCGAGAAAATAAGTTCTGTCCAGCAGTGAGAGAGAAGAGAGCGGACTTCACTTCCTTGCACACTTCCTTACAAGAAGGAACATAGAGAGAGTGAGAGAAGTCTAACAGCTTGAATGGATACATGTTTTAGTAGAAGTTGGAACACGGACTCTGTGAACATCTGCTGGTGACAGAGTAAGTCTACTTCTACTTATGAGTGTCGGTTAGTTTACTACAGTGAGCACTACACTTCACAATCACAACACAGTTCAGTTGAGTTCAACTCTGGAAACTTGCTCATTGTTAGACAAACTCAAGTAAAGTAAACTCGACAAAACTAGTAAATACTAACCTTCCCTGAGTTGAACTGAAGTGGAGTGAAATGAATCAGGGTGAACCGAACGGAAATATCATCACTTGGTACATTTACAATCTAAGAATACTACTACTAGAATTTATTATACAAGCTTCACGAGTTCCTACTTTCAATATTCCAACGTCTCCTTTATACTCTAATACAGAATATGTGCCATGCCTATTTTTCTATTACGAAAGTTAACTGACAGGAGAAAAGCAGAAAATGGGGAACGAGAGGAAGGCTTTAATGATGAACTTTCTTAGTAAAAATCTAATAAAGAGACAAGAGAGTGAAAGTGGAAATTAGGAAGCAGCATATTAGCGGTGCTCCAATGGATTCTCTTTTCCATTCTGCTCCCCATTATTTTATCTGAGAATGCAACATTGTCTGCCACCACGATACGTTTCTCCCTACCTAGTGTGTCATTATTTAAGATGAAATTGTTACTATTATGTAATGGTGGCTGTTACTAACATAGGGTTACGAAAAGGTGCCTTTGTGTAAATACGATGCGTTCCATCGTTGAAACGGCCATATACAATCCCAAATCGTTTTTTATATTTTCCATCTCATTGTCTTATTGAAATGAGATTTTGCTTGTCAATAGTATGTAGATTTTATTCTTTACAAAGGGTGTTCCTCACGGTTGTACGTAAACTGCCATTTATGTGTTGTAGACCTATATGTAGATTATTAATTCTATGCCGCCCTGTGCACTCATTAACGGTAGGGGAAAGTATTTTAAGCATACATTTTTTGACACAGAAATGTCTCTGCTGCTTGAGATTGAATTACATAACTCCAAATTGATTTAATTATAACAAGGCTTTCTTTCTGATGTGCTTTCTTTGTGCACATTTGTGTCTCGTTAATATTAGGCTAATACATATAGGAGTTCTTTGAGGCGCCTATAAAAATAGTTGTTCTTAAAGAAAATTCGAATTCCCAAATTATTCACGCTCGAAAAATGAAGTGGTCTACCGTTGCATTTTAATTAAATATGTCAACTTTATAAAACTTAACAAAATTCATTTGCCCTAAAAACTAGTAGAGATGTGTGTCAGTATTTCCCATACTTGTGATATTGACCTGACATTGTATTGTATTGAACAAAGCTATTGCACCATCTGCGTTCTGCGTATTGCTACAAATCCATGCAATGTGGTTACAATGACCACATCTGAATTTGTTTATTGCTGATCTTCTGCATGTTGCTAGAAATGCAAAGGTTGTGAAAAATTGCAATTGTCACATATGGTATTATTGTTATTAGGAATAGCAATATTTATTAACGAGGGTACAAGAATTTCTGCAATGGAATTCCAGGACCAATGTCAACCTCAATGGTTTTACTGGTTGATTGTAATAAATATCCTAACTATTTCAGAGGTTAGAAGAAACATTCATATTAATATGCGAATTTTTATGATAAAAAGTGCATTGAGTTGTTGTGACTTCGAATAATGCAATTAGAATCAAAGTGCAGAGGCTGCTACCACATAGTATACCTACTACATATATAGTATAACTAGCTATTAATATCTATTTTTTCATTTTCGAAATTTCCCACAAATTTTCGTACAGTGGGCATATTCTCATAATGTTCCCCGTACAAAACTGCGCATTCTATCAATATTTGGCATTTTTTGGTTCACAAACCGCAGAAAAAGACTGAAAAGTATGAGGTGTCCCAATTTCAGGCCAGCACTGTAGGTATGTAGGTTAATTACAACAATGTCTTTTTTTATTTAATTTCGACGATTATGGTTTATGATTACAATTTTTTTTAAAATTATACATTTAAAAATATTTTGTATATTTACCTTTATTACAAATACTTATACCAAAACATGTTTTTCTAAACAATAACTCTTAAGGTAAAATGTACAATGTAAAAGAGATAATGAACAGTGTAATATAGGGATAATGCACAAATGTAAACGTCGTAGTGCAACATGGAAAGGAAATTTAGAAAGTGTATAAGGTAAGGTAGATATTGTACAATTTTCTCCTTTACGTTGTAATTTTCCCTTTGACATGTAGCGTACAAGATCACCCAATACCTGATGTATATTAGTATGATATAAGGAGAAACATTTCATTGAGAGTATTCGTAAATGTGACAATGAATAATAGGACAACATCATTGAAAATTCAGCATCATGCCGCCTTTTTGAACAGTCAAATTAACATTAATTTGAAAAATTGTTGAACTTACAATACGTTTGTATGTTGTGCATTGGATATCGGATGATTACAAGAAATTAAGTGCACTTAAAGAAATTTCATGAACCCATCATTAAAGATCTATATAGCTTTGTGTGGAATATAAAAAGGGCTGACTATGTGGTGGGCACACGTAACGTAGAAAATAAAGAGCAAATAGCTTTTTCCTATACGATTATAAAATCACCATCGAATAACACAAACAATATAAGGGAAAACCGCATGAGAGGGAGAAATAAAGCGAGAAAGGCCAAAGAAAAAGCATTTCCTATTTAAGTAAGGATGATATAATGCCATTGAGAGCACGTGTGTCCGCAACCTCCCACTTGGAAGTGTGAAAAACAGTTTTCCTTTCATTATTCTTCTTTTCAATTCATTCATTCAGTTTCGGGGCTTTTTTCATGCCAGCTCATTTTTCTTTCGTGGTGGATGCTGGAATAGAAGAGCTAGCCCTACATAGCCCTAGCATGCATTACCTATATAGAATGGAGGCAAATGCACCAGCAGCAAGTGCATACCAAAAGAGATTTTCAACGGAGAAAGAAAGAAAGTAGTCAACGACTGGAAATGGTCTTGGCCTGAACGGCTCTGTTTGAGCTGGCCCTTATTCCTGTTACACATACAACTCCTGTATGGATGTATTCTACTGTAGCATCCCTAGTAGACCGTGCTATTTCAAAGTGCGTCTAGCACACACATGTATATTGAATTTAGTGCACATAGCTTTGAGAGTAATACACAACACAAAATACAAAGCGTTCCCAGTAATGTCTAGAACACCATATTGTACAGACAGTTAAGATTCAAAGAGTGAAGCATGCAGTGTGCGCTTGCAGTACAACCAGTCATTATGTAATGCTTTCCACATGCCATTATTATTATGTTTTTCCGGCGATTGAGCTAATGTTGTGGGAGATGGGAAGCTGCATCTATCCTGCTGCTCGCCTAAAGTGAAAGTATCGTGTGAATATCGACCGAATGCAATTTTTCTATTTATACTGGAGTAGCCCGTTGGTATTGTGATGAGAATGTTTGCTTAGTTGCTACTAATACTTCACTGTTCCCCTTGTGGGTGGTTGTGACGGGTCGCGTATGTATGCTCTTTGTTTGTTATTGACAAAGAAACCTGTAGATTTCAACTGCATTCAGTCTTCTCTCTCGCTCCCACGATCAGAACCCTAGATATGCAATTGACAATTCTTCAACGTGAATTCATTTGAAGTTGTCTGCACCGTCTGGAATGAATATCTGATTATTAATCAAAAATCTAACACGGGTTTTGAAAATCCAATTAATGCAGGTAGTTGCTGCATCCCAGTCACAGGAATGTGCGACAAGGTAATGCGATGTTTTATGTGATGTGTTCATGATTCAGTTTGTGGTTTTTGCCCTGAGGTGGTTAGGAAAGAAAGAGACAGGAGTGAATGCGTGCGCACATTTTCTTCTCGTCAGCTCTCAAATTTCTTTACAGGGAGTTGAATGATGAGAAAGGCACAGAGCAATGCAATTGAGAAAATTTACGGTAGATAATTTGGGTGGGGTGCTAAGATGGAAATCCATGTGCTCTTCGTGTATAAAATGTTTGTTTGTAGTATAGTGCATTTTATTTCTTAAGTACAGACCACAGCAATAGAAAATAATAAGTGGAAATGTATGTGTTTTTACACACCTCGCATATATTTCCCCATTATTGAAACTGAAATATTTCGAGAAGAGGAGAGAGTGCTACTTCCAAATCCGTTGAAATCGGTGTGGTGATTTTCTGCGTTCGCGAAATATTTCGGTTTTCATTTTTGTTTGAAAATATTATATAAAAGTAATGTTAATGTTAAAGTGTTAATCCATTTGTTAAATACTTCCACATAACATAATTACTACAATACCTAAATAGATTCAAACTACCTAAAATTGGAAAAAATTTGTATCTCTACAGTTGGGAAGAAGGTCCCGGCGACAATTTTTATCCAATTTTTGCTACCCTAAATATTTTGTTACAGTTTCAGAATTACCTTCTGTGACAGAACGAAAAACGTTTGATCTGTGTAATGTTTTAGTATGATTGCAATCCGAAAGGTCGAGTCTTGGATAAAAGTCAATTTCTTTTAAAACCAACTCGTGTATGTATATGTATGGTTTCACGTATTAAAAACATTTACTCCTTAAATAGTTATACTTACTACAGTATTTTATTTTAAATTGCATATATTCAAAAATTCTTTAGTATCTACCATATGCTGCATATCCATCGTAGATGTGGGGAAATGTACACTTTCCGTTTTCAATGAAATACATTCAAGTAATAAACCGAAATGTATTTCGATGCTCTACTAACAAATAACAAAAAAGTGTGGTTTATTTAAACGCACAACTCACACAAACTCACTTTAAAGATACATAATTGGATTGTTTATGGAGCACGAGGTAAACATGATAAAATCTTACACTTTTATTCTCAAGCTTTCAATGACAAGTTGTCATCTTCTTCAGGAGTAGAATAGAGAGATAATTGACTGATAAAAATTGGAGTATACGTACACTTAAAAGTTTTTTCACAAGCAATATGAATTTATTCATGCCTAATCTATTTCTCTTTCTTCCGGTTGATTCACCAATCCAACCAGTTGGTACAGCAATCTCCGGTTGATTCATCGAAAAATAAAATCTGTCTAAATGACAAATTCACCAAATGATAAGTTACTGACTGAAATCTATAACGTAGTATTGCCCTAAGTAAGTCGCCTACCGGATATTGTTATGCATGCTGTACTAAATGAACACATCATCTTCCAGACCTCCCAAAATAAGTACCTGTGCATACTCTACAAACAAGACAAAAGCAATACATCATATAATTCCAGTGACGGGAAAACATTTTTGATTTTGAACAAGAAATTATTTGATTATATTGGCCAGATGTTTGGATAGATTGGCAAACAGCATTTTAATAAATGCTTGTGTCACGGCTTCATCAAATCATTTAATCCTTTCACAACTGAAGACTACATAATTATTTATGCCTTTAAATCTAATAAGAGTGGTAAAGAAAGTATACCCACTTATTATCTATATTTCAACACCTCCACCAACCAACCCACATATGGGAGAATACATTCATTATTAAAATCCTTGTGATGGCATCATCAAGACCAAACCACATTAGGGATAAGTCAAAAATCTAATTGTTATCAATTATCCTATGTATCCTATGTGGTATGATCCTATTATTTCATGTAATAGAGTTTGATAAATAAGATATTTTTTACAATTAATGTACATTTACGTAAGTATAGGTGAAAATGATTCAAATTGAGAAAATGTGTTGGAAATCCCATTGTTTAGTGATCGAAATAAATTGAAAGGGATTATGTGCAATTAGTGAGGTAACAATTAATGAATTAGTTTTGTCAGAGACAAATGATACAGGAACGTTTATTTCACATTAATGTGCAAACTGCCTTATTTGTCATTAAATAAGGTATATATGACATAAATTATTAATAATTTAAATGTGTTAATTGTAATAAATATTCCAATGTTCGATATACTATTGCATGTCGTTTAGATTAATTTGTAATGTAGTGCATATCTTGTATTTTATGTAACCGCTGTAGTAAGGTTTAATAAGATTTTATAAGATAAATAACAATATATACATATATGTAATATGCACGGCAGTTTTACAGAAAGTATAGAAAGTCAGAAATCTTACTTTGATTTCATCGATGACTCAGAACCTAATATACAAATTATTAGCCCAGTAGTAATGTGCCGTCTTCACATTCTATTAAAGTTAACGCAAATATTTATTGCTTTTGTGTATGTATGTGTATGTATGGTTTAACATTCAGCGAGCAATCATAAATATACTACGTTTTATGTAGGACGATACCCTTCTCTCGACTGACTGATTGTGATTGAACGTACCAACATCAAGCACAAAGAGTCACAGAGGATCGCGGGGCGATACTTTTCCTGCTGCACCATTAGCAGCAGAGACTAGAGACATATTTGTGATAGATTAGCTGGTGGAGGAAAATGGAAAGATCCATTTATGGTACGATTAGTAAAAAGCAGAGCTGAAGTTGAGTGGACGATTTTCTTTCTGAAATGCCATCGGATGTTCAAAGACCACGGGATCAGGTCAGCTCAAGTGCTGCAATGAGATCTTTGCTGTAACTGATCATTATGTCAATATTGGCACATGATGGAGTGTGTATTTTCAGTTTTTTCTTCAACACACACACACACACACACTTATAACATGGGACTCAGATACACTTCTCTCCCTACCATGATCTATTTCATGTATCAATACTTACACCGATATAAGAAAGGAATGAGGAAACGATGTGCAATGGAAACGAGTTATTCTGACTTGACAACAATACGGTTTAGTCCGTGTCCCCATAACAAACACACACAACATAGTTAAGCTTTTAGATTGGATTCAGTGTTTAGTTGACATAGCAGAGTTGACAGCAGAAATAGATCTATGTGTGTTACTGAAATAGATTTTGTTGCCAGTATAATAATAATATGTCGATGGGACCATGGTTAATGTTCTCTCTAGGTAAAGTACACTTCGTCGTACGTATTGTATGTGCAAGGTATGTTCTATTGTGTTGTATTGTACCGTACATTACGGTCAACTCAGCAAGGGATGGAGTCATACTGCAACTGAGATGGTGATAGTGGGCATGACAAATAATAATGGAATCGGATATTTGCCGATGACAAACTGCCCCCATAATTCATCGTGTCCCGTGCATCCTTTTCCTATCAGAATAGGCCACTACAGTTCTATTGCCGTTGCCTTGCCCTCTAAGCTGTTCTGCTCCACATTCAATCGTGGATTGTGCTGTAACAATGAGCATAAATACAGAAAACAACACATTTACATCGAACACATCATGGATATCTTTAAATCCTCACCAGCGGAGCAGAACGGCCAATAGAGGAGACGATGTCATGAATAATAGAATGCCCTCCAAGAAAGATAAAGAGTGCAAAATATTTTTGAAGAGGGGATCGATAAGATAAAAGTATTATTTGTGTACCATCGAGAGATTGTATTATAGGAATACCTTCCGGTTGATCGATTGTTTATATGTATTATAGTTGACATCGATCTATTGAAGATGATAGTAGAGCGGGCATATTCATTTTACTTCTGATCTATTTTAAATCAATTGCATGCATTCCAATATATTTATCATTTGTCTTGTCACCAACAGCAAGAATGCTGCATTTAAAAATAAGAGCAACATTAAGAAATTAAATGGGGGAATGGTAGATTACGGGAAACATGCACTAAGCTAGGATGGGAAATTATTAAGTTGGTTAAATAAATTAAATAAATTGAAATAAATAAATAAATAAACATTTTCACCCATGTATGTTCAAAAAGTTTAACTGTACAATCTGTAATAATTGTGCCTCCAAGTGGAAATCAGCATTAATTTAATGCTGTTGTCAGACACATACATAAAAATGAATTGAATTGAGTTGAACTAACTTCAATTTCAAAGGCACACAAATACATAGACAGTCAAATTTTTTACAAACACCTTGTGACATCGTTATTGGATTTTGTTCAAGTTAGCTCATTGCTCATTGAAGATTGTGGACATCACAGTGACAGGAATTATATTACATAAATATTAAGGAATATAAGAGCCATTCTGGCTTGTATTCTGTAAATATGTAAATACCAATTGCGATGCCTTATATATACAAGTGTAACAATCATACAATAATGAATTGATCTTAAATGTCGTATCTGTAATATGACATTGGGTCGAAGTTGAACGAAGAACAAAGAAGAGTGTAAAAGTGACCTAACACATAAAATGTGGTGGGTAGATATAAGGATTTATCTTTCAGATGCAGGAAATGAACACCATATCTAGTTAGAAAATATCATTAAATAAATTCATCCAAGAACCATCATTGCATATAGAAAACCCCGTGAAATAAATTCGTCACGGAGATCAATATGACTTCCAATGTTTGATGCTCACCTGGAAAAGCAGGCTCAAGTCAACCGTCGTAATCTTTTATCTTGAATTCATATTAGATTTGTCGCTGAAGTGGATCCGTTTCGAATTCCTTTGGAGTTAATTAATTTAATAAGTATACGCAATTCCCTGTAGCAGAACTCTGGTTTTGCCACTAATTTTCAGTGTTAATGGTTGTACGGACCATTTGCTGCCATAAAAGATTCAAATGGAGACATTTATGTTCACGGAACTAACACAGGAAATTCGTAGGGTTGTCTGTCTTTACATAAGAGCCATTACAAAACTGAAAATATAAATGCAATGCGTGTGCCATGAGAACTATCCAAATAGCATTTGTACCAAGTAATATAAGCTTTATCACATTAATTTGATTCTCTTATGCAGCTCGCTATTAAGAACTCAACTAAAGAAGAGGTATGAGAATCCACCCAAGTGTGCAACCTATCGTCACTTCAAGGATCTGAATTAAATGTTGAGTTTTCGTTAGACGAAGATTCCCCACAACATCGCCTAGAGAAAAAATTCACCCTTGAGAAATTTGTCCAAGAGTAAGTTTCTCCCACTTATTGAATCGGAGAATTTAATTCCGCAATAAATTATAATCTATCCAACTATCCGAGAACATCGCCCAGTAAAGAATATTGGCCATAGGAAACCAGCGCATACTTGTATGGGCGCACAAATAAGTTGATATAGTATTTAATTCATTGCATGATTGCATGTATTCTACTTAGTCATTTTAAATTATATTAATAAGTTCTATTAATAATATTGTACATTTACTTGTATGTATGCTTATATGTGCGCTAGTTTCCTATGGGTGATATTCTCTTCAATATGTGGGACAAATTTCTCACTTATTGAAGAATTTTTTGTCTGGGCGATACTGTCGGTTAAGTAGACGGAAGTAAATCTGAGTTTGTATCTTAAGTTGAATGATCTTTACGGCGTAAGTTAACTTTATGTACTTTGCGCTATTTTATGACTAGTAGAAGGTTTGCTAATTATATTTACTGGTAGCGATTAATATTGTTATGGCGGAAAGAGTACTTCCCCATTTCCACAAGAAGGAATATGAAAACCACTTAGAGTTTAATATTTTCTACATAGAGAGTTTAATGCTACTCCCACCGGAAAAACTGTTCATGTAGCCAATAAGATTTCAGTGACAATGCTTCCAATGTGTATAAAATTATATGTAATGAATGATTATTTGCATTTGCAAGAACACAAATGGAGGAGGAGTTGGTGAATAATTTCTGTGATTGTGGTAAATGCAATGCCACAAACAAAAAAAGCGAATATTAAAAATGAGAAGTGATGCCACATAAATAGTTTCGTGTTGTCGAGTCATACATTAAAGTGATGGTTTTACAGGCCGGACTTGCCAGCGGACAACTTATATACATGAAGAGTGAAGAGTTCTATATATTTGAAATATCCCCAGTTTATACTTTATTTATACTCAAATAAATATTTGGTTAGAACTACGAATTCTAATATGATGGGAATGGGTAAACCCGTGTGTGCTACATATACGATACGATACAATAATGAGCAGTGCGTTCATCCGAATTTTGAGTTATTTTAATACATAAATTACGTTCGTTTTGCGAAGATTATCATAATGAAAATATTAAGGATAGCAAATTATTTTGAATAATTTTTAAAAACTACCTGTGTACCGTTGCAATTGATTCAACAGATAAACAACATACATTGGTTCCTACTTCGTAAATCTCAGCTGAAGGTGTACTCTGAACGGGTATTTAGTATTTAGTACCACGCAATCTCATTGTCAGTTTTTAAGCAAAACCTAAATATGTTTTTGTGTATTTGTCAATGTGTATTTTTCAAATCATTGAAACAGATAGGATTATCACAATTGTCTTTTATTATTAATTATGTGAAAGAAATAATACATCTGTTGGAATTACAGAAATGGTCATGAGATTTATACTACTTGAAGCTATTACCTACGTAATTTAATTAGTAGTTATGTATGTGTTATTTTGTCATTCCTTAAAACTTCAAAATGGAGTATTCTAAAAAATTTAAGCTACATTTATACAGAGCTGAAGAAAAGGGGGAACAAAACTATTTATACATGGGAATAATGGGAAATGTGTGTAAGAAACGGACATCTGGAAGCACTATAAAAAGTATCCGTGGAGTACGTTCTTATCACTTATTTAAGCACATGCTTGTATTAGTATTAGTATATAGGTTGACAAATCGTAACAGCATCTGCTTCACTTTTAGCTTTGTACGTAGGCATTTTAAAGGAAGTGTGGTTAAGGAATCTCTAACAAAATCAATTTCTACTACAATATGACGCAGGCACGTTTTAATTTTGGTTTGGCAATTGCAGTTATCGTGGCTATTATTACGGTGCAACTGTTTATGCAAAAAGATCCATCATCTGACGAAAATCCTTCAGTAAGGAGATTCAGGGAATATTTACGCATCGACTCTTCTCATCCTAATCCTGACTATGGTAATACTTTCACGTTTTTCTTTTATTCGTCTAATCTTAATAATTTAAAGAAATTAATTTTTGCATTTACATTCTACATTTGTACATGAATTATTTTATTTTCAAAAAACCTAAGTGTTTTCACAGTATTATTTCACAGGAATTATTTCATCTATTTTTTGTGTTTATTTTTCAATATCCTTTAATTCGAATGATTTAAACTCTTAATTATTCCATTCCACAAAGTCTTTTATGTCATATACACGGATAGTTTAAATTTACATTATAATTAACACTTAAGTTCATATAAAGCGCAAGTGCGTATGACCTTGCAAGGTCCTGCACCTGCATGTAGTCGTCGCAATTTACACAGTATACAACCGTGCACATCTTAAAATTAGTACAGCTTAGAATTTACTAGCACAAATTATTTTATAATTTATCAGAACTTAAATTGGTAGAAATGAAACCAAATTATTTTTTACAGTTGGATCATAATCACAGCCACCTAAACCACAGAGCCATAAGAAAGCTTCCAAAAAAGTGGTTAAAAATTGTCGGAATTTTAGCTTGCATGACATCTACACAAATGAATTTTTCCCCTAAAAATTTCGTGTGGGTGGGACGAGAGTATTAAACTTGAAACGTTTGGGCTAATATGTATTCTTCACAACTGATCATAGATTTTCTTACATTTTTTATACGTACTATACCCCATTGAACTCCCAAGGTTGAGTTTACGTGAAATTCGAATTCTAAATCTTTAAAAAAAAGATATTTTGAATGATTTTTTGGGGGCGAAAAAAATGTTTTGTGAAAAAACACTTGCTTCACTTGAAATAACGTTAAAATAAGTGATAACAAAAAGGTGATACACTCCAATCCACTTAAGTGGATCGACATTTATTGTCCCAGTTAAAGGGTCTCCCACATAAACAAACTATACATATTCCAGGAATTTTTTTTGCACTCACATATATATATGTATTTATACATATTATTTATTATATGTAGGTACTCGTAATATGTATAATATTTATTATACATTATTCATTCATACATTTGTATATTTATTTACATTATGAACAAATACTTATAATTGTAGAAGAGAGAGGTTACAGTTAGTTGAAGAAAGAGGTTATATTGTCGGCTGAAAATTTGTATTAAAAAGGTTATAGTTGGTTATCTGATAAAGTACACTCACCTTTTCCGTCAAATACATTTACATATGTAATAAAATCAAGCTAAACTCTCAAATCAAGCGGTATTCCCACATAGACACTATAAAATGA
>JABASC010002240.1:0-18523 GCA_019776185.1 Plutomurus gul | reverse complement strand
ATAAATACATATCAAATGACTGTCGTAAGCAGACAAGGTCATAAGGAACTAAAATATATTTTAAAAATACTACAATGACATGACTCTACCTTCATTTTGCACAAAACCAATAAACCAAAAGTTCATGTAAAAAAGAAAATTATTTTGAACCGTAATCATATTCTGTTAATGAGTACGACGGCACTAAATGTTCTTGCAGTCTGCCTATGTGTAGTGTAGGTATACAGTAATACATTACATCATTATACGTAGTTGATTTCGTGTTACTGCAAAGGTTACACTAATAAATCATTCAAACGATCATTATAAATGTACATCTAATTAGCAAGAATTGTCGTATTTGCTTATGTACACTACTATGTTTGCAACACAAAGTAAAATACATATGTCTGCGCACTGTGCGCACCAATGAAATATATCGAGAATTGGCACTAAAATCTTACAGTTACATACTTACAGTTAACTATGTGCATTTTATTAAATTCCATAGTTTTTACACAAAGAAATTAATTGATCATTTAATTTGCATTCTGACTCCAAGTCCCGTAAACATTTTTCATATGCCACTTTCTGTTCGATTAGTCTCTGTAATTCATGTTGCAGTCGTTCAACTACAAATTACATAATATAATGACTTATAGACATTCACAGAGCACTTGCATTTTAATTATTTTCCTGTCAAAAATATATAGAATATGTACGAATCAAAAGACGCAACTCACCGACAACCTTCTCCGTTTGGTACCGTTTGTCCACTTTGGAACAAGATTCCTTCATACCATCTGAAAGATTTGAAAGCTGACGTAAAAATTCTTCTCGTCCGGAGGCTGACTGACAGGCTCTTTTCAAAGAAAAATGAACGTTAGGAAAAATTGTGTCCCAGATACACCACACCCTCCAAAACAACCAAATAACAAGACAGGTGAAAACTAAAGCTTTGTACACTCTATAGAAAATTAGAATTAAATAAAGTACGAAAAGCGTGAATGATTAACCAGTGCTCTAAAGTGAAAGGCAGTCAATACCAAGCGGTTGGGTATGCGATAACCATAAGAGTTTTTCATCTGGTAGTTTACACAAATTTTTAAACTTTTACCAAAAGTTAATTACTGTCTTACTGGGGCCGTGTGTAGCCCTTAGTTTGTATACTAAAAAGTTACACCGAACCTACAATAATTAATTTACATTTGGCTCCACAAATAATCAAATATGCATATGCATCTACATAAAAGTTAGATTTTTTTTGACCCAACAACTCAACAACCAAAAAAACTTGGAAAGTTAATGAACATGGTTTCAAACATTTATTGCGACCACCCTTAAATTCATTCAAGCCGTCATGAACTATGACGATCAAATGGGAAAAACATGGCCATGGTTTAGAAAAAAATACTATCTAAAAAAGAACAACAACGTTGGCTATAAGCCGTCACTGAGCTAGCTTAAGGAAGATTTAATTACGTTTCTGTAATTGTAGTTACTGTTCTATAGATAAATTGAATTAAAACTGTAACGAAATTAAGATGCTTAACACTTACTGCTGATAAGAATCGACAATGGAATTGAGTAAGGACAGTTCCTTTTCTAGAAAGTAAATTTTTTTAAATATTGTAAGTAAAAACATTCATGTGTCACATTACATAGCACTTCCAAGTGCTATATATATATTCAATAAAGACAATTTTGGCAATGGTATCTGACTTAAAAAATTTGTACTTACTGATTGTTATTTTTACATATTTGCACTACTTGAAAATAAATTAATTACGAAATCGAAGGATTTAATGAATACTCACCCAGGTAGCGTTTCGTATCTTCCAAAGAATTATAAAGGCTGAAGAATTGTTTGGTTTGCCGATGTGTTGCAGAAACTACAACACCAGAATTTGAATTTGTCGATTATTCTGTATTATAACTTTTATTGACTTTGTCCCCTCGACAAATAGTTTGAATTTACTTTTTATTCGCCCTGCTCAACCAGGCCTTACTACATAGTCCAGAGGAAATACGAAAATTAGCAAGTTGCAATTTGCTTCAGCTGCCTACTAGATTTTTAATTTACAGTGCATTATATCGCCTAAGTACGCAATAATAGGCAAAAATATTTCACATAGTACATGATCAAAAATATATCGTTCAGAAATAGAAATAACACAATTTCAGAACATCATACGTGACTAACGTGACACAAAAATCTAAAATGTACCTATGTATGAAACCTCCGGTTGAACAGAGTGATAACAACGACAATTTACTTTAATATGAAGACTGTGACATACTATTGCAGTAGCAGTCAAACTCATCATAATTTTAACTCGGACAGACAACCGATTAGTTGGTATGTGTTGTAGTGCACAACTACCTTGATTATATAGCTCTGCAAACCGTAATCTGTATTCCCTCAACTCAGCTCGATTAGGAACTTGTTCCATTTGTCTTTTAACAGTGGCAACCTTTCGACTGATGGCAGCCAGTTCTGCTTTTCCGGCCTCAACTCTTGCCTTTGCTCGATCAAGCTGGCCATCCACTTCTCCTTGAGGTGTTCCACCGTCTTCTAAAATGTTATAACTTATATTTTGGCAAAAGTTTGACACAATTGGAAAGTCATATTTGAATACTATCATATGTATATCTATATACCAGCTTGATCAGACAATAATTGTAGTCTTTCCAGCTCTTCATGACACGTTTGTTTAAATTCTTTTTCGTCAGATTTTAGCCTTTCGTAAGTGGAAATTAGTCTTTGTATTTCATCGGCTGTCTTATCATTATTGACTGCCGCAAAACTGGATTCCAGTTCACAATGCTCGTTTTCGACTTCGTGAAGCCGTTTTTGGCATTCGTCGATAGCATTCTGTAGTTGATCAATCTTCACCATTTTTTCCCGTTCCTCTTCCTGATACCGAGTGAGTTTGCTATCCAATACCTTGTTGTGCTCAAGCAACGCAGAGACCAGGTTTAATCCTTTGCTGTTAGGTTTCGTCTGCAAACATATTTCAAAAAAACGTTAGAACAGTAATTTCAAAAAAACGTTAGAACAGTATCTTATCATCAATTTTTTAAGAATTGATCAGGAAATATTTGGGCTGTCCATAAAACACCTAGATAAAAAAGGTGGACTAATTAAAATAGAATGGGGAACAGAATAAGTGGTATTTTTAATTTCATTGTCAATACATGTAACTCTTCCACTTCCCACTATGTTAATGGAATATCACCATCATAGTGTCATCATGGGAAAGGGAAGGGTCGTCTTCACCCTCTATTCCGCAGTCTCCTTTTGCGTACAACAAATCGTGGGAAATTAGATATGTAAATAGAGTGTATATTGTTTCCTCCAGTCTTTTGATTTGAAGCATTTCGAATTATGAAACTTATATCTACAACCAGTGGAGTATTTCTCATGGGGAGGGTTTAAACTGATGTAGTCATGTATTCATATATTGCATAAAAATAAATGAATAAATGAAGAGAAAACTGTAATCACAAGTACTACTAATATTTTAGCCTAAAATCCGCAAAATCATAGCGAAAAACCCCCATTCCGGTACTTCCGGATGACCACGACAAAAATTGTGCCCTGTCTTACCCATGTTATAATTTTGACCTCAACAGAAAATCGGGTTTTCTCAGATTTTCAAATGATAATCTTGAGAATGAAATTTACACTATATATTTATATCGATATATCTAATATATCAAATGTAGATTTGTAACTCCTTTGGGGCTTGAGCTGCCACTACCACCTACAAAATCTATTGTGGACGTAATACGTATTGTGTCTACGTATATATGAAGTATACCTAATGAATTTGAAATACCTCAAACACGAATTTGAAGAAACATTTCATAAGGAAAAGGGGCTACACATTTGAACACATGTTGCAACCCCATAGTAGAAAACATAAGAATATTGGTAAACGTACGTGTTTGGAGATATTAGGTCCATTTGCCGAAGGTTTCTCTTGGCCTTGTTCCATTTTATCCCCAGAATCGCTCCCAATAGTCCCACTCCCAACTTGTAATTTTTCTGTACCCAATAATACCAGTCAATTCACTTTCTACCACAACAATCATGATTTACGTGCCCGGTCATCTTACAATTAAGTTAGGGGTAGGCGGTTACGCTTTGCGCTGGTCTCGAACAACAGCTCAGCAAGACCAAACTGAAGGATGCAAGATGCAACTGCTCCTTATCTGTGAAATCGACAAAAACAAAATAATTGTTAAACAGCGAACCACATTGTGTACTTACACTTTTACATGTTTTATTTGCTAAAACGGCAATAAGAATACCGAATGTGCTACATATTTAATTACAATTTAAATTTATAAACTTGCCTAAAAATATACAATGAAAATGCTTTGAATTCTCAAAAGTATGTAGATAGTGTAAAAATCAGAATCGGACTTGAAGTTTTCTCTGTAAGTATTCCATCAGCCATTCAACAATTTAATTTAATATTACTTTTTCAATTGTATCTATTTAGAGAGAGCTTATCGAATGTCCCATCAAAAACGTGTATGAAGAGAATGAAGACAAGGTTAGAGTTATTTCATGAATACTTATTTCATATAGAATTTCATGTTTCATGAGTCAGATAAAATAAAAAGTACCTTCTACTGTAACTTTAACTTAGTTGTGTCAGTTAAGGGGTACAGGTGTTTCGATTTTTCTTTGAATATACTCCATGAAGCAGCAGTAATTGTATTTACTGATTTCAAATGTATTGTCAAATTGTCAATTTAGTCATACACCTGGGGCATGCAAAACCTAGCCGATAGCCAACAGGAAGTCGGAATTTATTATATAGGGTTTGAGTTTGTAAATACTTGACAACATTTAGGCCACCTTTAACAAAATATATGGATTATTGAGGATTTGTTTCGTTGAAGTTCAGCCAGTTTACATCAATAACTGGAAACTGCGGAGAAAATGTAAGTAAATTCTTAACTGTTGACATTTTGTATATGTGTGATACAGTTTGTGGCACGGACTTCACATATTTTGTACAGAAAAGCAATGCAATGTACACAATACCCCAGATACCCCAGCCCCAGCCCATAAACCCAACAACGATATAACATGCACTGTTGTATGGCGCACCATCGCGCATTGAGGACCTCCGCAGGGTATGAAAAGGAACCGCGCCTCAGTCGTGCCCAGGAGCTCGAGCCCGAACCAAGGAAGGGAATATGTGAACATCGCCCTGACCCCACCCCTAGCGCTCCCCAGCCACCTGATGGCGGGGTTACAACTCGTGTGCGTTACTCAAGCGCGGAACTAGTTATGTCCCCTTTACTGTACATTACTACACGTAAATACGCAAACAATGACATGGCTGTAAATTTAATAAGTGTTGAAGGGACACTTAATGAAGATATAATTTTTTCCTTTACAAAGAGGAAAAATAGAATTAATTTTACTTTACCTCTTATACCACGAGATCAACAACCGAGTTGTTTAAATATTTAAACAACTCGGTTGTTGATCTCGTGATACACTATTTAGTGTATTTCAAATCCACCAACATTCTGTCGTCTATCGGCTACATTCCACGTCCACAATTGTCATAACAGAGTAAGCGCTACCCACCTTTAACTTTGATTTCCACGTATTCCCGCACTTCAAAATGGAGGACGAAGAAGACACGAATTGGTTTGTTTTTCTTAAAATTTTAGTTTTAACTCAACCCATATTGCGTTTTATTTTTTAAAATGAATTTTAAAATATAGGGAGTTGGGTCTGGCCCTGGAAACGGCCTTACAAGAAGATGAAGGGTGTAATATGGACAACATTTTAGAGATTTGCAAAGGAAGAAGAATTCCATCTCGTTTGAGACCGCAGGTACAAGTTCAGCACACAGATGTTAGTGATACTTACTTTGTCACCTTTTTCATTCTTGTAATATTTAATAGTCATATCATGCCATTCAAAATCCGTTAATTGATAATTATTATCATTTGGAATGTTGACTATTTATATATCTACTAGGAGAAAATGGCGTCAACGTTTTTGTTCAACAAATTGTACGATTTTATTTCTGTTATTTGGTGGTGTAGTGTTTAATTTGCTTTGCAACTAACACTTTTTACGAAACCAATTACAGTAGCTTACGATGAAAACATTTAATCCGCTTATATATGAATAGGTCTGGCAGTTGTGCCTTGGAGTAGACGAATACACAGCCAAACTTCCTATTGGTTCTGATATATATGACTTGAAAGATCAGCAAGAGCTACGAGCTGATTGTCAAACATTTGCAGGTATGTATGTGCGTGCACATGTATCAATAATTACTAATTCATTTATTTGGTTGTCCATGCCCTTATAGTCGTTCCTTAACTAATATAACTTTGGTATATTTAGAAAAATTTGGCAACGAAGAAGAGGATCGCGTATCCATTACATCGGATTTAGAATCTGTTCTCACAGGCTATTGCAAAGCCACTGGGATCAAGTACGAAAAGGGATGTGGATGGTTAGAAATTTTGCAACCTCTTGTGACACTAAAAGTGTCTGCCGGACAGCTGTATCAATGTTTTCGATCAACAATGAAAGACTACGTGCCTCGGGATGTTAATAATCCCGAAGGGCTTCCCTTCCACATATTCCGCCTTCTTCTGCTATATCATGATCCTCAATTGTGCTCATGGCTGGATTCCAAAAGAATAACCCCATTTTTATATTGTTCCGCTTGGGTAAAAAAGTTTTCACATTGTTTTTTATTGTGTCTGTAACTGTAACTGTGTGGTGACAATAATTTTATTTGTTTAGTTTCGCACCTTATTTGCTAGTTCGTGCAACTTGGAGTCAACATTGGCTCTTTGGGACGTGTACTTTCAATTCCGAGATCCTTTCCTAGTTTTTCAAATGGCACTTGCCCTGGTACTAAATTCAAAGTACGTCGAAAAGGACAATTTTTCTTATATTATATCAGTTTACTTTAATTATTATACTTTATACATCAATAACACTTGATATTTTGTCTTTAGAGATCAGGTTTTTGAGATCAAAGATGGTGATAAAATGAAGATAGTAGAGTTGTTATCGTCTTTACCAAGCTCCCTGGAACCTGCTGATGTGACTGATTTCATTACTATTTCGCAACATTACACCACAAATTCTCCGTATTCATACAGACGAGTGAGTAAACATGTATCGTATCATATTTACTGAAACGCAAATGATGAATATTTAGTATTTAAAAGTTTCGACGCAATCATTGTTGTTTATACGATTTAATATTTGAAAAGGAATGATGGAGGGTATTGCTTTCATCTATTTTAGTTCAAAAATTCTTAGAGGGAATGTTACTTCCAAATAAAATATTTATTCATCATGCCTCGTAGATATCGGAGATAGAAGAATCTCCACTTTTAATTATGTATAATGATGTTTATTTTTTAAAACCGTAATATGCTGTAGATGTTCGAAAATGCATTGTTTGGATCGGAGTCTTTTCTTACATTTGGAACCGGCACTGGATCTACCTCACCTTCACGGCGCGTGGCAATGCATTCTTTATGTATGCCAGTTTCGTCGGAAGAGTTGTTACATTCCATACGATTGGCCAGAAGCATGTCTCTCCAGTCGGACACAAGTACATATACGTTACGGTTCAATGCTATCACTGTATATATGTTTCTGTATTATACATTTGCTTGTTCCTCTTTCAGGTATGCCAAGCGATTTGGCGGTCAGATTTTTTGTGGTAGACTGCAGGCCAGCTGACCAATATAATTCAGGTCATCTACCCACAGCTTTTCATCTCGACTGCGGTTTAGTAAGAACTCGTTCATCAATATTTCTTACTTTATGATTTGAATAAATCCTGCTTCCATTTTTAACCATGATGACTTCTTAGGACACCGATGAATTTTTTTGAAAAGAAATATTGACACACTGATTCATACAAAAGTATTTAAATAAATCGTGTATTAGTTGTTTATTTGTACTATCTACTAATTCGAATTGTTTGTATTTAGATGCTGCAGGAACCTGTTCAATTTTCAACCGCTGTTCAGGGGCTGCTTTTAGCTCAAAAAGAGTCTTTGTCTGTTGGATCAGCTGCAGGTGGTGAACATTTGTGTTTTGTTGGCTCGGGACGTGAAGAGGAGGATCAATATGTTCACATGGTCGTTTCATCTTTTCTTCAAAGAAATACGCAAAAAGTAGGACTTCTGTCGGGTGGATATCAAGGTAAGTGACGTGTCATCGTTTAGTTCAAATATTCACATTCGACACAAACATTTTCACATAGATGCTTATAATAACAAATACAGCTCTTCATGAAATGCTGACACCAGATCCGGATGAAGGGCTTACTGATCATGACCCAGCTATGTGTATGGAATGTAAAAACAGGGACTCGCCTGTTTCAAGAGATTCTATTACCCCCGAACGTTCTCAATCGAAACTAGGTTTGAGTTCAAAGAGCCTTTTGAACTCCTTTAGCACCACAATCAAAGCCAAGTCAGCCGAAATGAAAGAAAAATTGATAGAGTACATTGTTAACCCTACCGGTTCTCAAGAAGAGCGACACGTCCGGAGCGCTGACAAAGATAAATCTAAACTGTATCGTAACATTGCAAACCCTTTCAGTATTACTGAAGACATTGCTGATGGTATTTAATATTGGCTTTACATGTATAAAATTATATGCTAATGTGACACTTTGAAGTTGTCTATTCAGTATGTCCTTATTCTTAGATGGTGGTGGGAACGATCCTGAAAGCGACGGATGTGTTGGTGAACGAGTATCCATTAAAGCTTGGCAAAAGAAGACAGAGGTGCTAGGATGCTACTCATGCAGTGAGGTCATGGCCAGTGGAGAACATTTCGTTGGGTATGACTGTTACTACAGATTAGGATATAGATATAGTTATATCTTGAGAGAACCTACGTAAGATTGAGAGCACGTCATATGAGTGTATTTGAAATATTTATTAATTCTTGCAGTTTTGTGCTGGTAACGCCTACTAAGATATTTATGCTACGCGAAACGGATCAACGGGATGTGGCCGAAGTTTCTGTTTGCCGTATGCTTTCATCAGTGATAAAGATTACATCAAAGAAAAAGCATCCCGAATTAATTACCTTCAAGTATGGATCTCCAGAGGGAGACGCAGTTCTAATCACGCATTGTGACCGGTTCTACTTACCAACCAATTCTAAAGATTTTGTCGCTCTGGTCAAGAAACAAATCGACGCCAAAATGGCGGAAGAAAAGCAGTAATATGAGCTGCTAAGAGATAATGTTGAACGTTTAAGTACATTTAACCATTAACTGTAGTTAATATTATGCAAACAGGTAGTTTTACTTAAATATCGACGAAGGAGTCGTCTTACTATTAGTTTACACCCTATCCAGCCATACAGGAGAATCATCTATTCAAACAGAATAAGCAAACGCATGCTTGTGAAGAATTTATTAATGAAACACTTTGAGCTATTGTAACAACTCAAACATTTAATTCAGACAAGATTATCAGTGGTGAGATCCAACTTAATAGTTTAGATTTGAACTCAATGTGGCCTCTAAGCGGGAGTGGACCTCATATTAAGTAGATAGATAGTTGGTTGAAGAATAGTGTGTTTGCATTTGCAATGTGTACAAATGATAATTATGGCCAAGTCAAAACTGAAAAGTTTAGTCAATGTCGATTTATGCATAATTTGAAAACATGAAATTTTTGACAAGACCGTTTGCTCGTATGATGTGATAGGGAATAATCTAATTAAGGGCTCCGTCCACTGCTTTAGGCTTACCAAACGTCGTCCGTGCGGTCTGGCAAAGAGTTTTGTCGTTTCTGGAATTCGGTTCCATATACATGTTGCCATACGTGGGTAGCAAGGGCCTAACCATAAGAGTAAGATTGGAGATACAGCTACAGGTTACGATTACTACCCTTAGATATTGTCTAACAATAAGTGTGGTATTTGAAAATTAGGAAAATCATCTCTACTCATTTTACCGTTCAAAATTAGGTAAAGTAGAGAAAATTAAATCGTTCTAATTTTTTATTTTGGTAACTTTTGAGCAACTCTTGAAACGTTTACTTTGATATTTCAATTATGTCTCATTAATTTTACGTTTACGTGAGACCATCCCAGCATCTTCGAAAGTTTTATTTATTCTTCAACATAAGTACTAATAAAGCCAGAAACATATGTCACTTTTTATACAATTCGTTTACGAACAAGTATTTAATAATTGATGTCAACCGTTCCTTCTGGCTGTCGTTGCTGCAAGTGGTAGTACGCCTTCGAGACTATAAATTGTAGTAATTTGTAGCAGTTCGTATTTTTCTAATATTGCATATTTCGAATTAATGATATGCAGATAAGTTGAATTATTTTGCCACAATTGAACGAATTTTATCTTTTAAATCAATGTCGTTTCTTAGTTAGTCTCCTTGCATCTCCTCCAGTGCGCTCGCAGACCAGCAAAAAGCATTGGTATCTACGAAAGCATAAAATGACTGTGTAACAGGGAGATCGATGGTAAGCCTAGATGCATACAATATTGAAAAGACTTTAATGTACACACAATAAACAGTAATAATCACGACTTTAGGTATATAAGAATAGATGTTAATTACTGTAATTATTTTTTAGATTTAGCAAATAGGACGAAAACAATAAGTAGTGTCGGTTAGATATAGATCGTACTGCGCCACACATGCAGATAATAAAAACTAAAGTATTCGACAACTAAATATTTTGAAAGTAAGCTACCATACAGAATTGATGTCTCTTAGAGCGAAAACGATAATAATAATGTTGTTATCTTTCTCGGCGAAACTTCTACGTTAATCTGCTAAGTCAATAATTGTTAAATATATAGTACATACATAAAATATTATTTATTGTATACATAAATACCTTGCCTGTGTACTTTCATAAAAATGGTGCTCCTTTTTCAACTTATTTACATCTTTTATTATTCTTAATGTGTATTTAACGTGATTATTGATTATCTCCGATACAATTAGAAATCCGTCTTACAAGTGTATGTGTGTGCTCCGGTTCCTATACATTATGCAATGCAATGCGTGGATGAAGAGTCAAACGTTTGTATCTTGTATGTATCTAATTAATAATTTACCCTTGGTGATTATAAATAATAATAATAACCTCTAACCGTAAATATTAAACTTTGGATCCATTCTGTTGAATAGGTGATAGGTACCTATATACATGTATAAGACACTTCATATAACAATCATGAACTGTAACCATGTACCGAGTCATTAGTAAAGTCGGCTTCTCTATTATACTAATTATTAGTATTACATCATTATTACTCACATAACATTTGCAGGGAGTCTCCAAACTTTTCTCCCAAAAATGAATTCACCCGGACACTATTATTGTTATTATGCATATATTCAGCGAATTACTTTCCAATATTTCTTTAATAATTGAAGACAATCTACATATTTTACGTTAAGTTTGGGAGTGGAAGAGAAACAAGTAACCTTTGTGTATCTTTGGGTATACAAAGGAATAATATAATCATGCTGAACAAGACCTCTAAATTGTGTCCTAAAATAAAAGAGTACCATTAAACGTAATTGTATGCAAATATAATAAAATCACGATCAACATTTGTTACTGAATGTATCAAATAAAGCTTTTAATTTCTCATACAGAACCTGCTAACAACTTGTGGAAGCTCATTGGTCCGTCGCTCAGACCATATCAGACCGCATTCACAAACAGAAAAAACGAATCACGCAAGAGGAAACCGTTCATTAGCAAAGGCGTTTTCTATTTGTTCCATTTCCGAATCATTCAAGGACAATAAGGGTAACCTACATGGCCCGCCATACAAGCCCACTTTGTCCATTACAGCCTTTAATCCAGCAACACCGTACTTTCTCGTCACCATTAAATTTGGAAGTATTAGTCTTCGCTGCAGCTTGAGAGCGTCATCATGAGAACTGTGCACACCCTTTTTAAAAAGTTCCATAAGCTCGCACACTTCTTTCCCCAGTACATTAGCCAGTGCGCAGATTCCACCGGTACAGCCCATGAGCAGCGCAGGCAGTAGGAACCCAGCGGATCCTGCGAGAACCTGAAACTCCTGACTGGTGGTTCCGTGTACGATTCTTGATATTTTTGTTATATCACCACCACTATCTTTTAGTCCAATTATATTCGGATGATTTGAAAGATGTATGGCAACCTCTGCACTCATGTCAACGGTGGTATTCGCAGGCACACTGTACAGGATAACAGGGAGGGGGCTTTTATCCGCCACCCTTTCGAAATGATTAATAAGAGCTGCGTCTGTCATGCGACCTTTGTAAAAGGATGGTGTTATTATTAAGGCTGCATCTGCACTTTTATCTCCAAATGCTTGCTGGCACAAGTCGATTGTTTGCTGTGTCCCTTCAGCTCCCAAGCCTGCTATTATGATCTTCCCGTGTGCGGATAACTGTCTCACGTTTCGCAACAGCTCAAGTTTCTCCTTCCCCGTTAAAGAGTTTACCTCTCCGTTTGATCCCATCACGACGTAGCCTTTGTATGACATAGGAAACAAAATGATTATGTTCATACCATTCAATTGAATCGCTACTAACGACTTCGTTACATTCATGACTACCTTTGAATGGAATTTTATTCCATTTCTCAAAGTTGCTGCGCAAGTTTACATAATCTATTTGACCATCTGTCGGGTTAAACGGTGTCGTTATCGGAGGATAGATTCCAGAAATATCGACGGAAACAACTTTTTGGGAGAACCATCTGGTTCTATTATTGGATTTGAATGATTTCGTCCGGCTTGCCAGGTTTGCAAGTTTCATGAGTATATTCGATTGCATTTTCGATGCACGAAGGATCTATATGGAAAAATGTTGAAAATGTTAAGATTGCATCAATTACTCGAATTTCGCTATCTATCGTCTTTCTTCTATCTGTTTATTTCGAAAGCATTCAGTCGAGCATTCATGGACGGTCTTTGGGCAAAACAAATTTCTTTCATTGGCTCGATCTTCACATAGTGAATTGTGTACAAAGTATACTTTTAGTGAATCTGCAAAGTGCGTCGAATTGTAGGTGTGCAGGGCGTCTAATATGTATTTTCTAAAGGTCCACTATCCTCCACGCCAATCCGTTACAAAAGCCAATGATAAGATCCTTGTAGAGAATTTTAATGCTCATTGAATGTGTATTTTAGCAACTGGTTTCTTGGTAGGGGGTGGTAGATATGCCCGTTTTAAAAATAAAAGTCAGAAATTTTAATATTTAATTGGGGCACGGAAGAGAAACGGCTTTACGACAACAACGAGCATTAAACTTAAATGCTATCGTAGAAGAAATCATTTTACTTTTCCCTGAAAACCTCAAAGACACTCCTATGAGAGTGTTAACGGAGATGGAAAATAACACGGGCTTGTTAGAAAAGTTTTTGAGAACATTCCTTGCAGCATTCTTTTAAAGCCAAATGCGAGAAGCAGCCGGAGGTCAAACGAACATTAGCATAATTTTCAATGCAGTTTTCCTATATTTCTGATATTCAATTTCGAAATGGTCATTTCTCCCTCCCAAGGAGAGAGTCACGAAAATATGCATTAGATGCGCATTCAAATTCTCTACAAGGATGTTGGCCTTTGGCTCTGGATTGGCGTAGAGGACTGCGGACCCCTGGAAAATGCATATTCGACGCCCTTAATATTAGATTTAGAAGTCGTAAGCCTAAAAACTTTCAATATTTGTCGGCGAGTGGATGGTGGAGTAAAATTGTCCATTATTTCTTCACTGATGCTTGGAGAAAATTATAAGGGTGAAAGGAAAGGAAACTCCAATCAATCAATCCGATAATAAAATTAGTTGCTAAAATTAGGCTTGAATGGCAAGGACAGCTTCGTATAGCAAAACCCGTAGCCCGTAGGTAAAGAATTCGGAAGACTTTATCATGCTGTCAGAGTAAAGTGTAGCACCTTACCTTCCTCATTCCTTTCCTGAATACTTTAATACATGCGTGATCAAATGGAATTTCAGTTTTAGCAATTTACTTACCGGTGTTCGATTCGATATTATGTTTTCCAATCCTAGCTTTAATTGAATTGTGTGTGATCTTTTATGTTACGCTTTAGAAGTCACCCATGTAATCAAGTGTCAACCCATTGGCTAGTATGACTCAAGGTTAGTCATATAAGGTAATCGTGTACCAGCATGGAATATATATGGGCAGCAAAGAAGAAAATCCGGTATATTTATCCAGATGTAGCCTTGAGATGAGAATGCATATAAAAGTAGCCTTGTTCAATATAAATGCATATACGAATAAGAGATATATGCATATATAAAGAGCAATAATGGAGTATTATAAATCAAATTAATTGTCTTGGGTCATAGTCATAAACTAAAATACGAAGGATAGTACTCACCTACCTAGGGACTCAGGGACTAGGGATCTTATTAGTCCTAAATCCATCTGATTTCCAACCACTTTTTTTTTGAAATTGGTATATTCTGAATTTTTAAAAATACGAAATAAACATACTAAAATTTCATTTATAATAATTTTGTTTCATTCATACAAATTTTGTTTCGTTTACACTAATTTTGTTTCATTTATTTTCAAGCATTGATTATTGTATATCATTTTCATTTCATAATAAATTGCCATTGACAAACTTTATAGCACATACGTCTCCGTTCGACACAAAATATAATATTTAGCAGCAGAATGTAGAACTATAATTACAAAAAATTGAATTTTGTTCATGACATTATTTTTATTACATATTTTATATTATTAATAAACAATATGAAATGAATCCGTTTCCTTACTAATTATTACAGTTCATTTCAATTTAAACATTTTTCAACCCAATGTAACAATATCTTTTAAACAACATAGAGAGAGGTACACAAGGACCCTCCTGCATGTATTTATACTTTGGCCAAATTTATCGACTGAGACCATAGAGATCTATCTAATATAAGGCAGGAGTACATAGACATCTATCTAATATAAGGAGTGAGACAGACACCGGCCACCGGCAGGAGTCCACAATTGAGTCTTGTGGAAAATCTTTTTGAGGCTTATCAGTCATACTTTCACTCCATAAATTATGTGGCTGCTTTCACGAGCACCAAGCAAAACAATTCATGATTCAGACTAAAATCATCACAGACTTTCTAATTGTAATTTTTTTTGGTCCAACAATTTTTGAATACAAGAGGGCATGGTCCTATTTTTGCGACAGATATAGTTGTGGAGCGGTGAACCCTTTACCACAGAGTCAGTAATTGGCCTGTAAATGTGTATGACATCATCTATGTACGAGTACTTTTTCTTTAATTATTAGAACTTTGACCATTCCGATGATGTCACTATGTGTACGTGGAATCTATTTCAACTAGCCAGTGGTCTACTATTATGCTTCTATCTTGCTTCATCAACTCGTGACCGTTCTTTTTATTACAATATGCGACAGCCTACGAGTGGAAGTGGTCAAAACAATAGACTCAAAATGGATAATATTAGGGATGCTGAAATCGTACTGATCACGGACGAAATTAAAATAAGTAAGCTAAGTCATCCAAATAAGATAGTAGAGGGTGGCCTTCCATATACTGTCTACATGCAAAATTACCATAAATTCTTGGATTGTATTTAGGTATTTAAGAAGCAATTCCATAGATTAGTATTTTATGACGAATCTCAAAGTATAAATTATACATGAAGAAGTCGCTAACTGTTTACAGTGTTCGAATGAACGTATATATCCAATGTGCATTGTTTGATGGAATCTTACCTACATCGGCTTTTCCAAATTGATTTTTACAAATAATGTTTATACAACGAACTCACTAATTCACATTGTCTCAAATGCACTTTGACTCATGGCTACCATCCAGGGAGTGCCAAAATGCATTTGCGTTTGAACCCCCCTTCCCCCACCAGAGAATATTTGGATCTGCTTGCAAAAGGATAATACTAGATAAGCTTCAGAATTAAAGCCGTTAATTGTGTTTTCTTTCATGTTAAATATCTTTGTTGTAATCGAGCAAAAATGTCTATATGAACGCGCAAAAGTGTGTCTCTTTATTGTGTTTCGTCCCGCGTCCTGTTTGTTCATTCATTGTGGTCATACTTAACGGAAGGCTGTAAAATTAGTACTTTACAAATGGAAATGCTTACGTGGATTTTGCCTTAATCGACGTGTTTCATTACTCTGAAGACTGACGAAAAGCTTAAAGAGGTTGCCTTTGTTCTACGTGCAAGTATCATTAAGCAAAGCCCGTCAAGACCACATACTTATACCAGGATGTAATACATACTACGTAGATTATAGCTTGCACAACACTAAAGTGGCAGTGCAGTAAGTAATGCATATAGTGCTGTACTAGTCTGTGTAATGGTCTGAGTGCAGTGGTGGAGTACGATGAATGCATGTGTGGATGCAGTGTTTTCGAACACAGAAGAAACTGGTAGAGCAGTCAGTGCAAAGGGCACAGTGCATTGATATTTTGTACTCTCGAATATTCGACACCATCGTACTGAATCATTTAGTTTCATTGCAGAGCTCATTCAGTGTGGAGAAAAGTTGCCGTGAATCAGCATTGCAGCGAATTTGAGCTCGCACAATTATACTTCACAACCGTGTGGTTGAAAGTTTGTTGTCTGTCAGTCAATAAAAAGGTGCAGGCAGAGTCGTACTTGTACTTTGGCCCGTCAACCGTAAAGTCATCTGTTTACATACGAGACAACTTTTAGCCAACACTAAGAATTTATTTTAAAAAATCGTTACTAAGCCACAGATAAAAAGGTGAGTTTCATTGTTTACATTTTGTCGCATTGTATTGTTATTGCATCAGAGCATCAAGCAACATATTATAGTAAGAAGATAAAGTGATTTTGAAAGAGGTTAAACGAATAATTTTTCACATGTGTACTTTAGTATCACTTTGGCCGTCGAACAACCGCTACAAATTTTCAACCTGAAGTTTGAAACTTATTGTTAGTTGAAATCGAAAGCAATATGATGAGATTCTGCATTGTTATTTTGGCGTGTGTAGCCACTATAAATTGTACCCCCGTAGGTAAGTAAAAGGAATCTTTTCTATTTCTCAGTATATGCACACTTACTAACTCAAAGTTTAAACACATACACAAAGTATCTTTGTTGTAAAATTTTCAAAGCCAAGCACTTCCACATAGATTTCTATTATTTACGGTGTCGGAATGTAGTAAGGCAAGATTCTAGGTGTTGTTATTGTGTACTGTTATATCATCACGCACTGCAACAATACTCATTCAAGCACAATGAGATGTACCTCCTAGAGTGTACATAAATATTGTATCGTACCGTATTTTTAACACTATAATATTTTCTAAAAGAATAAGAAACGATCTTGTGCAATTCCAAATTTAAATCATAGCAATAGTAAGTTTATGCTGTACTTTTAGCAAAAGCAACTGCATTATAATAATTGTAACATTTACAAACGTACTACTGACTACTACATAGTACTAAACAAATAAGGTGCCGTTTACGATACGCATCAACAACTTTAGTTTTATCAACAGGAAATGTAAAAAAAATCATTTAAGGTTTGTTTGTATCATAATCATGTTGAATCATAGCCATTACGGCATTTTTTAATGGCTCAAATTCACGTCGGTTATACTTGCGAAGAGCTTCATTTTGTTCCATTTCACTGATTAGACTAACTAACTTTGATTAGATGTGATAGAACTTATTAATTACAGAATACTCGCGTTTTCTTGCACATTCAAGAGTTATTGCTGAATAAAAGCCGTCATTTGAACTTCTAAAAGATATGAAATACTATAGGTACACACTTTTTTTACCACGGCTAAAATAAGGATGCACAGTGAACCTCCAAATCCAATGTGGCTCACATAATAAGGTACATTGCCTGTGTAGTCCATCCCGATCCCGATGCCACTACAATGAACTTTACTATGAATTTGTTCGATATGGAATTTGATCTAAAGACGATCGAGTTAGATACTATACATATGTATTATGCTTGACAAAGCGGAAGAGATTTCATTTATACTTGTTTTTGGTATCAGTTTACTAAATTCACTATTTTTGTTTACTAATTACTGCTTACACAGCACAGAATGAAATCAAATTGGTTTTTAATTTTTTGTTCTTGTATGAATGCGTGGTACGTTCGTGCACTACTATGCATGAAATAACTAATAATAACGCTAATGTACCTCTATGCAAACTCTGTATGTATTGACTCCAAGTCGATCATATTTTGTCGACATAGTATGATGGCAGAGGCAAAAATTTTGACTTTTCTATACAGTATGTATTCATAGGTATAGGCATAGGTTTCCAAAATCGTTCTCCGTGTAGCCCTTTGAATTTTGAAAATAATGGGGAAATGTCACCGTATATTTTGCGACTGTAGGCGATGCACTACATGACTCAGGGACCTTACTTTAACATTTAAGCATTCAAGCCAACTGTTTAAACCAAGCAAGATTAGCATTGTCTGTCAAATGTCAAAGGAAAA
>JABASC010002239.1:0-18532 GCA_019776185.1 Plutomurus gul | reverse complement strand
AAAAAAGTTTTTATGTGAATATCGCGCACGCGCAGATATCAACTATTTTCAACCAGTCTTAGTTGACCGTCCGACTACCTTAAGTATCAGATATTATATTATTGTGCATATGCGTCATGGTGTATTGGAATTTTTAGGAATGATGGTGCCTGCAGTTTGTTTGGTGGGCATAGGGTTCCTATCTTGCCAGAATCATTCAATGGCTGTTTTCTTAATAGCGGTTGCCTCTGGCTTTATCGAATTCGCCTTTATGGGAGGCTACCTTTTCAGTGTATTTGAAATGGCCCCACGTTTTGCAGGAGTTGTCACCGGAATCAGTAACACATTCGGCTTGCTCACAGGTTTCCTGTGCCCATCTGTAGTCGGATATTTGACGAAGGATGGAACAAGAGATCAGTGGCTGCATGTATTTTATGTTGCAGCTGCCTTTAATGTATTAGGAGGTTAGTACATAATCATGAAATTCATTTTTTTGCACTAGCGAGGTATTTCGCTCTATCATGAATTCATTTTTTGAATATTTAACATTTTAGGACTTGTTTATCTCATTTTTTGGAAGTTGTGAACTCCAGGCTTGGGCTGCAGCACCACCTCCAAATAAAGGCGACACAGAACTAAAATTGCTTAAGGAAAATCTCCTGAACAATTCCGATTGCTTCAAGAAGAGTTCTAAAATTACCAATTCGAATTTAGTTCGAAGTGAAGATTGACAACTTTGAAATTAAATACAAGATTGGTTATATACTTACAGTTAGAGTTACAGGGCACATGCGCCCTCTTCAAATTTTATAAATTGACATAGTAAGGATACGGGAGGGGGAGATAAATTAACATTAGGGTAAGATAGAGATGCCCGATCTTAATTCTAATTATGCTGCCAGGCAGGGTACTGGTACTTATCTATATTAAGTGAAATTATGCAGAGATGTATTTTTTAATCTGACTGGTGAACCGTAGTCGTAATCCAAATTAGAACTGAAATTTCTAATCAAATAACTATGGGATATAAGTTATATCCATAGTTGTTAATAACCCATAGCACATTCTTATTCCGCTGATTGAGCACGTTTTACCATTACAATATTTTCAAGAAGCATTCTAAGGAAGACATTGTAGTTATTTTCAGTGGTGTTATCAGAAAAACGCAAACACATAGTTTCTAGTAGTTATGTATTAGTATAGTAATATTAGCTGTTACGTTGGTTTTTGTTAGGACTGGTCTCCTCGGCAAATCTTTTTGGTCTCATCTCATTTGCAGACAGTATTAAGCAAATTAAATAGGATAGTAAGTCAATAGTAAGTCACCTTCTCTTTAGCTGCGTTGTGTATCTTCTCTTCTATGAATGTACTTTGTTATTATTCCATCTACAATGTCTGTCTACACAATCGTATGGAAACCGTAATACGAATAGTTTATACCTATGGCCTACTTTTTAGCATCGACTGCTTTTATTAAACTTATTGTTAGTGTGGAATATTTTGTGATATTTTAGTTTTCTTCAGTTAATAATTTACATTCAGACATAATTTGATCAATTTCATTCTGTGAAGTATGCATGTGAAAATGGAGACAATACTTATTGCTATTTTAATGACACTTTCGATGGGAACCAATTCGGATTGCTACTAAAACTGCCTTCTGAGGACAATTATTGCTATCTTAAGATTTGCATCTGTGTCCGCTTACGGAGTGGACTTATGTTGGGAGCACCTACTTCAGTGGGGAGATTAAATACATACATTTGTAGTCTTATATATAGTCTTTTATTAAACTTCTTGTGGTTGTATCTTTGTTGTTGGTGGAGAACATTCTAAGCCTATAAAAAAGTTTCGTAAAAAGCAATCCTTCGTTTATTATACATAATTCATTTTGGATTTTACACACGAGCGTCGTCTGCAACCTCGATAATATATTGCATCCACCGAACAACCATACCGTTTCCATTTTCCCTTATCATAGCCATTGTTTATAGTTTCATATAACAATGATTGTGATCAACTAAATTGGCAATTGTGCACGTACTTCATTATGATAACTCATTTTCCTGTTTTAAATACAAGAAATTTCTTTCTAAACTCCCAAGTTTCATGATGCAAGCAAATTAAGTATATTTTATTTCTTATTCTCACAGCTATTCAACGGAATACACACTAAATTACAGTCGGAAACAACATAATTGACTGTTACATATTATACAAATTATCATCAAGACTAATCTATACAAACACTTATCAGTCATTCATCTGTGGTACATAAGGTTTTCACACAAAAATTCAAAGGACCGACTTGCATTCATCACGGTGGTTTCATTTGACGTTAAAGCCATATCCTATTTTATTACAATGAAGTAGTTATTCTATCAAACTACTCCTAAGAATCATCTATTTTATAAACTACACACTAAAAATGTAGAGTGAGTTTACAAGAAATGCAGCTCTGAGGTTGTATTCTGACTAAAATTTCACTGGTAATATATGTATCATGTGGAAGGTTTTCACTTTTTTCCGTATTCTGCGTGTCCCAGACCTGCAGAACCGTACACGGGTTGTCCAGCTTGAACATCAATGAAAGCGGCACCAGGTGCGTGAAACGAATCAGCACCATATGATTCAAGTCCCAATGCAGGATTAATATCAGCTATGGCTACAGCTTGAGACGCGTATGCGCTTGGACCCGCATAACCGTAAGCTCCTCCTTCGGCAGCGTAACCACCTCCATAAAGGGGAGCAGCGGCAGCATATGAAGGACCTGCGGCGTATGAGGGACCCGCAGCGTATGCTGGACCCGCAGCGTATGCTGGACCTGCAGCGTATGCTGGACCCGCAGCGTATGCTGGACTCGCAGCGTAGGCTGGACCAGCAGCGTAGGAGGGAGCGACAGCATACCCGTGTCCTGTGTGAGCAGGACCACTGGCATAAATCGCACCTCCACTGTATGCAGATTCACCGTGCGCAGGAGCTACACTATAGCCCGCAGAAAGTGGTACTGCAGCATAACCAGTTCCAACGGCGGGACCAGCATAAGTAACTGGACCGTTCAGACCAACAGTTGGGTGTGCAAAGGAAGTGTACTGAGTATTGAATTTCACTGGGGCCACTTTTGGAGAACCAATGGCCGATTGTGTGTACCCTGGGATATTATAAATTAATTTTAAAATAACTATTTTATTTTGTAATGAGACACTAGTAAAAATTTGCATTTGTTACCTTGGACATGGCCAATGCTGAGAGCAGGCTCGCTGTGGGTAAGTCTTGTAGTTGTTTTTGTAACGACTGGGGTGATGGTTTTGGTGACCCCGACAGTTTCTACATTCCTGATGGCGGCCGCAGGAATGGAATGTCTGTAGGACTGCGGCTCTGCAGACTTGTATGCGGGAGCCGCATGCAAATGATTATGACCGTATCCATGATCGTGGCCGTAGTGACTCTTTGTTGAGGGTCCTCCGTAACTTCCAGCAGAGGCACATCCTGCGGAAAAACGAAAACAATATTTTGCAGTCTCACTTCACACAATTGTCACATTTTCGAAAATTCTCTATTTATTTAGTTTACACACAAATGAACAAATTTCTAATATTTCCTCTCTGCAATTTATATTACCGAAAAGAGCGATTGCGAGAACAAACACAGCAGAATTCATCTTGATTGCAATAAATACACGAAACAATAATTCCACGCTAAAAATTCCCAAATGTTGTTGTCTCACTAGAAAAGTAGCTGAATGGAAAATGACCAAACGCTTCTGTTTGTCAAACGCTTTTATACGTTCATTAAAGTTTCTATTGTCTGTAGGGAGACGCAAAAGAATTCAGACACATGATACAGAGAGGAATACAGAACGCGCTGAGCGTACTAAACCACAAAATTACATAATAAAAGCATCCTTTCTTCTAGTAATGAAAATGAATGATTCGCATTATATAATAGTGTGAGTGAGTACATGTCCGCATCATTATCATTACGCTACATCACTATATCCTTAAGTTGATGCACTTTAGGGCACAAGTTGATTCTGATTATGTTTATGTTCTCTGATATGATGCTGCGAAGTGATATTGTTACACTTTATTATTTACTCGTATATCCTGCATTATTCTGCTTCTCGTGGAGATGGACGCATGGGAAGTCGTAATGTCATGTTACACATACAAAGGGTATATAAAATGAAGCAAGTAGTAGTAATTGACCGTATGTACATAAGTGCAACTTACTCACTTACTATGCAAATCCGCATTGAGTATAGAATAGTGAAAATACAAGTATTGCTGTCATAACGCGTGGGTATATGGAATGGAGTTATACATACTAGGGAACAAACTGCGTTCCTTCGTTGATGTGGAGTAAATACTTATGTGGAGTAATTGTGAAGTGAGGTAAAGAAGAAAAGGCGTATGCCCTACCGTAGGTGAGCACAAAGTGTACGTGTCCTGTCGTCAATGTTGTTGCCTGTTTTTGAGACAAAGCGCAGCTTCCTGTTCCTACATTTTGTAGATGTATCATTTGTATCAAACGTCAAATCAACATCTGAGTAACTCTCAGCAGAAGTGAGGAATGCATTAGTCGTTGTCTCTCTGACTGATGTTTATTTCGTATGTGGCACAAGCCAGAATTTGTACACACTTCACCATGTACAAAGACTTATGTAAAAATCGAATTTTTTTGTTCACATAGGCTCATGTCATGACTGCTCTGTGAAGTTATCTCTCTTTCTCTCTCCCTGTTTCTGCTCTTTATTGTTACCGTACAAAGACTGCATTTTTGAGACAGTAATAAAGTAATGACTGAATTTGGTTCATTTTAGAACTTGCAGTTTTCTTTGTAGATAATACATAATATGTACAAGTGCTCTATTTTGTAGAATTCATTTATTTCCTGATTTTTTATGCCCAAAGTCTTTGGATACACAACCCACTGATATCCAGTTCATTGTTTCTCCCTCATCTGTGATGGTGATGAGTAGTCGAGCCAAATTGACAGTTAGGTTAGTTACGCTTTATTGTCTGATACGAGGCGGTTTGACATTTGATGTAAGTATGTACGTAACTTTGCCTAAAGAATTATGGGCTTGTTTTTTCTGCGGCTGCTGCTAAGTCAACTTATTAATGATGATTCGATGTATGATATGAATGCTTAATCCTGTGTACTACCCTTGTAGTGTTGAAATGAGCACTGTATGTGCTCATTTAAATTGTGATACATGTGCAAATTCGGGTAAACATTTGAGCTCACGTAACAACCGCTAAATGTTAATTGGAAACACAAATTGTATAATTTTATTAGCTTTTTGCACCAACTAAGATATAGTATATACCTGTTCACTTTAACACGCATAACAGACAAACTGACTGACACGAAGTGATAACTGATCCATAAACAACAGTGATTGCAAACAAAATTAACAAGCTTTTATTTATTGACTTTTATACATTAAGTATACTCAAGGAGACACCCACAACTACAATTCGAGGAATAGCTGCTATAAAGGTATATGATATATGGTTTGTTTACAGGTAGCGAGACCTGTTTTCAATCAAATTAATTGAGTATTATAGCTGTGGGAGTAAAATTATAATTTAATCTGAGTTTATGCCAAAACTTGGTGAAAAGTTGATTCCATTTCCTTTGTTACTGTTTCAGTGACTTTTATTGTGACGATGAGGGTTGGACGAATTTAAAATTTCAGGTAGGTCAACCATTCACAGATTGTGTCCAATAGCCACAATTAGTATGCATGTGTGTGGAGTAAACTAATAAATTTTAGTGCAATTAGGAATTAGATTTGAGGCAAAAAAGTCGTTTGTTAGTCACGTTGCAACTGCACTGCAGCTATACAGAGTGGAAGAGCATACGGAAAACTGTCAATCCAGTTTCCTTACATGTAATAATTGGAGTTATCAATTACATGGAACTGAATCGCACACTCTACACTAACAAGCAACCATTACTACATAGGACTTATCACCGTCCGTACGTGTATGCATTGATTGTAGTGCTTGATTGCATACAGAATCACTGAAATAACTGTTTTACTTTTCTTCTCACGTAGAATTACATTTCGAATCATTATGATGCAATTTAATGTGTAAATAAATTAAAATTCGTACATTTACGTATAGTATTGGGTCTACTACTAACGTCTTCAACTTAATCGTCCAATTTTAAATGCACTTTCAGAAATAGCATTTTTATGATTTCCTTGGAATATAGGTATGTATTATGGTATGTGGTATTCGTACAAACTCGGCTACTAAAAAAATACACTTTCTCTTTCATGCTTAGTATACTAAATGGTGGACAACTGCTCGGACACCAAGCCCAATAAGTTCTTGATGTGTACTTGTGTACAGTACACACACATACACATGGCCCAAATGTTGTACTGCTTACAGTTTTTTCAGAGCAAAACTTTTTCTATTTTTTGCGACTCACATTGGGACATGTTCATTTAATAGAGGCTATGTATTTTGTTAAACTTTCTTGAGTTTACTATAACCGTAAAGGTAACTTTAATAAAGTAACATCTTATGGTTGTTATTTTATGTCATGAAGGACCAGTTTGTAGTAAATTCTGGTTGTTGCACGTTGCACTAAGCAGATATACTTAGTAGAGCTTTGATGCGAGCGAAAGATCAAAGATGTAACCTTTTTTAAAAAAATATCATTCAAAAATAAAACATTTTTTGGTTAGAAGAGCTTGTAGATTAGGATAATGCGAAACATGACAAATTCATTTACAGGTAATTTGTGTTTAGGTATACATTTTTCTATGAAATAAATATCCGAACCAAATATATTCCTTCGAGTTGAAATCATTTTATATGATCTTATTACACAACTGTTATATAAATAACTAAGCTCCGCTAAGCATGTAACGCCTACATAATTACACGTACCAGAAATTGCGATTGATTTGAAGTTTTAATTAACCACGTTAACCACAATAATGCAGCGCTATGATTCTACCTAATCGTTGCAACTTGGAAAGTCTCACAACTTATTGTTAGTATACATGGAAGCTTGATGTGAGACAACGAAAAGTGCAAAACCCAAGTTGTACAATTCAGCAAGCGCTGGAACTCAATTTTTCCGGATGAAGATACAAACTCCTGACCTGACAATCGATCGAGATCGAGCACATTCTCCGTTCTACTTGAATTTTTAGTTTATTTTTTGTTGGAGATATAGAAATTTAATTTCGAAGATTCTTGACCATGAATCCTAACAAAATTATAACCGATATCGCAGCAAATTTGAGGTGGTTGGTTTTCCCTTTAGTAGCAAAGGAAGCGATCTCTAAGCTAGGTCTGGTTTCGTTTAATTTTTTACTATGAAATTATTAATCTTCAAATACATAAATGTTTCTACATTATTGCACATTTGACATTAGTGGCATACATTTTATATTCGTATTATGTTTGTGATTTTACAAATACAGATCAACTGTACTTTTCCTTTAAATCATCTAATATCTCGTGGAATTTGGATGCTGTAACTGAACTTGTTAATCAATTCATATTTGGACTGTATGACGTGAGAGACATCAAAAGATCGGTAGTAAACACAAATATGTACATGATAAAAGTTAAACATGTGTGTTGGATCTTGTAATTTGGTTTTGACTATCAATTCGTAACGCTCTTTTTCCAATACCAGCATTACAGTTTTGCATTGTAGTATTCTAGAAGATTATCAATAATTATAGACATTATTCTTTACGATGATGTTTTTATCGCAGAGACTTAACACTTTACAAAAGTTGGAGTTGGCTGACGCTATACTTACACATTTGTCATTTAGAGGGAATGACGAAGATCGCTCCGCTATTTTCAACATGATTTTCTACAGAACAAATTTTTATAGTAAGTAATAGTTACAATTGCACTGCAATGTTCCACGAATGGGTAACATTTAGCATTGTAATTGTGAAACGAAAATATTAATGAATATAAACGATTTCATCATTTTAATATTAAAGATACACCCAAGTTTTTACGTAACAAAGCATTGTTACTAATAATAAAAATCCCCTTTGTTATTTAAATCTGCACCCTAGGAATAATATGATGGTCGTGTTAACTTATTTAATCATCAATATTTTTATATTTTCTTTATTAATGGTCGTTATTTTGTGTAGACGGAGACGTCCCACTGTTGGTTCTTAGTCTTGTAACATCATTAGCAATAGCATCAAAGAATTCTGAAGTATTAAAATGCATCGCCATGTGGATGTTGGTAGGTGTCTATCTATTATGCGTTTATTATGCGATCGTATTATTTGTGTAAGTGTCTGTGGGTTACCTTTGCCATTGATCTACTTCAATCTAATAGAGCCTGCATTTAAGACAGTCTCCAAAGAAAAAAAGTTGTTAATTTGTCGTAATTTTAGTAATTTTTCTTGCAAAACCCCCCTGGAAAATTCTGTGGAGTACACGTATAAAAAATTTCAAGAAAATCTGTCCATCCGTTGCGAAAAAAATTACCCAAACGTTTCAAAGTACTCGCCCCACCCACAAAGAAATTTTTGAACTAAAGATTCCTTAAATCATTTTATTTTAGCTGTAGATGTCATCCGAGCTAAAATTGCGACAAATTTTTAACCACTTTTTTCTTTGAAGGCTGTCTAAAAATTCCTGTTCAATACATATAACAAGCACTCGACTCGCTTAATAATACATAAGAAATATTAAAGAATACTTTGCTTGACACCAACATTTAAAATGATTGTAATGTGGCCCTTATTTACTCTATTGTAGACTGCGGGCGTGGACAGCCAAGCGGTTTTATATGTAGCCAGCGATGTTACAAAAGATTTAACCAGTGACGAAAATCCAGAAAAGTATCGTCACCTGCCTAAAACAGCTTCCCTTTTTACCGCTGTTATACTAATTGCTATAGGAAAAACATTTAGAACTCAGAGTGAGTTTTTAAAATATTTGACATAATGTTATCGCAAAGCACAGCGTATTCTCCTTTAATGGGAATTCATTTTCTTGGTTCTATATTTGTTTGTAAAAGCTCCACCAGCTAGATTAGTAAAACAAGTAACCTGTTGGATAGAGTCGTGCCCTGCTGTTTGCTTCGTCCCACCACATTCGGCTATTTTTGGTACGTTGATAAATGCTATGATGCATAACTTATGTAAACAAGCAAATAATCATCATAACTTTTATGTAGAAATATTTCGATGGTGTATGAACAGCGAGGATGATCAGTCAAGGCTACACTTTGCGTTGCTTAGTTCGATCGAGCGAGCAAGGAAAGGAGCTCAACTGCAAGTCATCCCTCATGTAATGACATTGATTCAAGAGATACGTATGAAAAGGGACAATTCTGTGGCCAGCAATGGTAATGGTACATTGATAAACGGGAAAGAACAGGGCGTTGACCGTCTCTTTCAACTTATTCAAATGCTAGTCGCCGCAGAGTGTCTGGATCGGAATGAAATTCGTAAGCAGAGCTTTTCTTTCATTCGTTTAAAACACTCATGCATATCATTTGCATCTTCCTCTATTGCATATCTGTCTGGATATGATTTCAGATCCTATTTTCGAGGCTGCTGAAGAGGCTAATTTGCCGTGTACATCGTTCTATGAAATAATGAAGGGAATTTACGTAAAATAAAGCATGAAGTAGGATATCTCAATTGTAATTACAAAGTAGACAGTGCACAAGCTCTAAAGGTTAAATACGTGGGCATTTGTAATTACTACAATTTGACTTGGTGCCACGACAAATTAACCTGGTAGATAGATAGAGTTCTGGGCAACTCTCTCTCGATGTGTCGTGAATATAAGTTTAGACGTACCTTCGAAAAAGCTATGTTTTGTACTCTGCCCAATTTCGTATTTTTGTTAATAAATACCAATAGTAAAAAACATAAGTTTAAAAACATTACTTAAATGGCTTAAATTTTAATAAGAGAGGATATTAGCTGACTTGTTTTATCCGTTTCTTGGCCTTCCTTAACACCATTTTAGAATACATATTTGAATGCGATATCGCGTTTAGTAAGGAAATTAATTTTATCTTTCTCCAAGTATGTATAATGCAGTAAAGGTCATCACAGTATTAAGGCTTTGCTATAGGGGTTTCGGATTTGCATGGCTTAGTAATCAGACGAGGTCAAGCAAAGGTATAAATAAGACCTGTGAGCCGACTGTGCTCTGAGTCAGTCTGGTGATCCTGGTCTGCTCGCCACTCTGCCTGTTCAAAATCAAATTCAAGTGAAGATGGGGACTCACATGAAGAAATTGAATAGGTTTGGAGTGGTTCCATGGTTCGCAGTCGTGCTGGTTGCAGCTGCGTTCCCTGCAGTCTCACCTAGCCCATATCCACCTTGTAAGTGAAAAAAAATTACAATTTCGTAAAAACAAATTTTCTATATTGTGTGTATTAAATGTTTATGAAATAATTGTGTTTTCAATTTCATTTTTTTCGTAATTGTTCACTCTGTTTAAATTTCAGCTTGTGGATATTCTTAAAATACGCCCGTGTTTATTCGTTTTCTTTATAATTTCAGATATTCATATTTATACATTTCTATTTAATTTCAGCTTATGGATATCCATCACCATCCTATCAGCCGAGCTACCCTGCTCCTTCTTATCAACCGGAGTATCCAAGTTATTCACCTCCTTCTTACCAACCAGAGTATCCAAGTTATTCACCTCCTTCTTACCAACCGGAGTATCCGAGTTATTCACCTCCTTCTTACCAACCCAGTTATCCGTCTCCTTCGTATCAGCCGAGCTACTCACCACCAGCGTACCCCTCGTACCAACCAAGCTATCCATCATATCAGCCGCAATACATTCAGTATGCTGAGATCGATAGCTACGAAGCTGTTACGGTAACTAATTCATAACTACATTCATTTTTAAATTAATAATTTTTTTCAATTTCAATTGCCCATACCTAAATTTTAACATTTATTTTTAGTACCGTGAACTCAATGTGTCACTTCATTGTGGTGTTCTCCCGAGCACAAATGATGAGCTGTACTTGAACTCGGATAACTATCAACCGCAACAATACGGTTATGGCCAAAGCTACAATGATATTAAGGATGTGGAGCCGTTTGCCAAGAGTAGATGGGTTGTTTTGATCACTGATGATTATTACGTAAGTGTCTTTTCATTCATACGCTTGGCCATCCTATTTTATATTTTCATCTTGTAATTCATAAATTATTTGATTACAGAACTACGTTTGTACTGGTGTGCTAATTCAAAAGAATTTCGTTTTGACTTCCGCATCCTGCATTTACGGCCCTCTGGATAAATACCGAGTGAGACTAGGAGATTGGGACATTCAGACTGATTATAATGAGTATGAATCGTACAAAAACTTTCAAGTTAGGATCTGCAAAACGTACCCGGTGAAATCAGACAGCTACAGCAGTTATCCTCCACCTCAATACGGATATCAACAAGATTCGGACTTGCTACTTTTGGAAATTGATAACAAGTGGTGTCCCTCCAAGCACCCTCAAGTGCTTCCCATCTGTTTGCCTACGTACTACCCGTCGTACTACCCATCTTACCCGGCTCCATCTTACAGCCCACCAAGCTACCCAAGCTACAGCCCACCAAGCTACAGCCCACCCAGTTACCCAAGCTACAGCCCACCAAGTTACAGCCCACCCAGTTACCCAAGCTACAGTCCACCCAGCTACAGCCCACCCAGCTACCCGAGCTACAGCCCACCCAGCTACCCAAGTTACAGCCCACCATCTTACTACCCGGAAGTTTACTATTCGGAGTGCTGGGTTGTTGGTTGGTATAAGCCACCTACTACTGAACTTAGAAATGTAAGTATATATTTTAATTTTTGGTTCGATTTACTAATTTTCTGTGGTAATGTGTGACCTGAAAACGTTCAATGTTTATTTGAATCATGACTAATAATAACTTGATTGTTTGTGATTAATAGCATCCAAAGCCTCAGCCTTCTGAAGAGTACCCTAGCTACGGTGGATATGGCAGCAGTTACAACAAACAGTATGGTCAAGAACCCAAGTATTATGAAGAGTACTACAAGGGATACGACCAGTCCAGAGTTTTGAGAAAAGCCAAGGTTAAGGAAATTAAGTGCCCATCTTATGGATACGGTTACAATCCACAACCCCAATACCAAGGAGGAGAACACGTTTGCTATGTTGGAGTTGAGGGATACGATACGTGTGTCGCTGACAAGGGAGCTGGTGTCTATTGCATTGTTCCAGAGAAGAGCTACGGCTATGATTCTGGCTACACCAACTATGGAAATTACCAGTCCTCTTCCTACAGCAGCCCATCATACCCACAATCTTATCCATCATATGGATATGAGCAGAGCTATCAACAAAAGGAAATCAAGTAAGTTGGCTATTTATACATCAATCTAACAATATATTTTGTTTTTCAGTAAAAAATTACAATAACAAAAAATTATATGAGAATTATGCTAATTCACCTTGCTTCTGTTACAGGGCAATCGCCGCGGCTGAGCTTCCTAAGCGTAGACGTGCTGTGTTAGTTGCCATTGTTCAACAAATTGTCCAGTGCAGCGAATACCCTGCATCATACGGAGAAGGCTACGGAGGCTACCAGGAGAAACAGTCCAAACCCATCACTGCTACAAAGGTTAACTATGGAGCTGTGGAGTCAATCATCGACACTTTCTGGACAAACGCCAACGATCAGTCTTGCCCAGCTCCAAAATCCTACTACCAGGAGCCAAACTACCAGCCCAGCTATCAGCCAAGCTACCAGCCATCCTACGAGCCTCAGTACCCAAGCTACCCAGCTGTATATGAGCCTTCTTATCCAAGTTATGAACCTCCTTACCCATCTTACGAACCTTCTTATCCTTCTTACCCGGCACCTTCCTATGAGCCTTCTTATCCTTCATACAGCCCTCCACAATACGAGCCGGCCTACCAACCTTCGTACCCTCAACCCAGTTATCAGCCTAGCTACTCCCCACCTTCATACGGCTACCAAGGATGAGGTTCTCGTCGGAACACTTGATCGACCAAGCTTTAACTCAATAACTGTGTCTTAATTTTCATAAAAGTTATTCATACTCGCTAACAACTAACATCGCAAATCTTGAAAAGTTTTACTAAATTTGTTATAACCATATATTTTTGTTTGAGGTTTTCGTAATCTTTAAACTTGTTACTGGTTCTATATGTTTAATTGGTTTTTGTTGAATTAAATTGTGCTCCAATTTCCTTTACATTTGTCTGTGTCTCCGAAATTTCTCAATTCACCTTTGTTCTTTTCATTAATTCATTATTTCATTCATTTCATCATTCACACTGTGCTAGGTACTCACTTCATAAACTGTGGATCATATTATTTAATCTTGTGCATTACAAATGGAACGTACAATTTTTTATTTGATCACTTTGGCTACTTGCATTTAGTAAAAAAAAAAGTAAACAGAATACAACCGGTATTTCACATGGTGTTGGCTGTATATCAGCATAATAAAAATGAGTATTTGAGAGGTTTGCAGTCAAATATTCTATTTTACATTAATATTTTAATTATATTACCATAAAACGTACTATTGGTAAACTGCAGACATTAATTTCAAGCATTTATATAAACGTTCATCGACAATTTTTAATATTTACTATTTCAAGGAACTTTATAGTTTAATAGCAGAATGTAATTTCATTGGGAAATAAACACAGAACTTGATTGAAAAGACAACGAGCTTATTTATGAAAACTGTAAAGAACCTTTAAGATCATGTGTTATACTTGTAAGGTGGAATGCACGGCTTGACTGGCTTGATGCAACGATGTAAATGAACTTGTTTGTCGTTGAAGTTTCTATTATCGTACGGAGTGACGTGACCAAATGTTTTGCGGGGGTGTCTGTGGTCTACATTTTCATATATATTTTGGTCACATTGTGCTGCCCATTCATTCCAGTGCGCTTTGGGCTCAATTGCCTGAGAATTAATTTGGAAGAATCTTAGAGCTTCATTAAAGGGTAGTGAATGGGTGTCTGGAAGAGACTGCGAGTGTATCCCTCTCTTTGTTTTAACTGGCAAAAGGTGAAGATTCCTTGCTGACACATAATTTGTTTTCGAATGTGAATTTTTGGGCAGTCTGGAGCGTGAGACTGGAAATGGGGGAGGAGTTTGAGTGACCTTATCTGAATTCTCTTTCCAAATTATATTATTGCTGGGTTGGCAAGCCTTATATGGGATTCTGATATCAGGATTATTCGTAGAGAAAAGATGCTGTTCTGCCACCGGTCCCTTTTCTTTGTTTTTCACGAAACATTTCCGTAGTTCACTAACTGTTGACTTAAATTCATTGCGAAGTAGTAAAGAATCGTTTAATTGGGGTTCAATGTTATTGTTAGACCGAATGGGAGTATTCTGTTCGTATAATTTTGGTCTATTTTCATTTTCATTGTAAAGATGAACGGATTCTTGTGGTTCACAATATTCAAAAGATGGTTCCTTTTCTCTCCCAATATTTGAATCATTTAATTTTCTATCCGTATCTACTACTCTTTGCAAATTTTCTCGTCCACCTTTATTAATCTCTGGGGTCGTATTTTGGCTCGTCCTTCTAAGTGAACTGATAGTTTGATCGTAACTCCAAGGGGGTATTGGGGGATGCACTGGAGATGCTTGAGGAGGATTAGGTAATTCTACGACTCTGNACTGATAGTTTGATCGTAACTCCAAGGGGGTATTGGGGGATGCACTGGAGATGCTTGAGGAGGATTAGGTAATTCTACGACTCTGTTCGAGCCAGACTCATACGGTTTGTAGGAATTGCTTGTGGAATCATTCTTGTTGTGATTCGTCGTTTCTCTGGCTGAATTTCGCTCACTAACTTTTGTTACCACCAAATCCTTTCCTTTGTTTGGCTTTCCCTTTTCTTTCCCATCAACATCATCGTTATCGGACGTTATTTTAGAGTACTCTACCTCGCTACTTGGGAGAGAAAGCGGCACAGGGGGAGTCAACTTAGTATCCAAGTTACTTCTTCCTTGAGAATTCATTTACATTTGTTAAGAATCATTCGTGCATACATACAAAAAAGTTAAAATATTAGGCGGAGTCAACTTAGTATCCAAGTTACTTCTTCCTTGAGAATTCATTTACATTTGTTAAGAATCATTCGTGCATACATACAAAAAAGTTAAAATATTAATTGGAAACTCATCTGTTACAATTTAAGGAACATGTGCAGCCAATTTCAAATAATGCATTTGAATGTATTTATCCAAATAATCTGAACTAATAAAGGTCTCAAATATTTTCAAATTCTAACAATTATTCTCATTACCTGACTCGGTTGGATGAAGATTTATTGCTTCGTTTGTCATTCTTATTTTCATCAACCACGCTTGTTGTACTTTTACCGATTCTGCTCTCTACTTTAGGCGATCCTCGGTTAAGTTCATTTTCGAGTTCCACCATTCTGGACGACTTTTCCTTTGTCACATTAACCTTTCTTCCTATTCTTTGGTCTGTAAGACTCTCATCCGCGCTATAAGTACCCCTACCTCCATTCTTCAGTTTTGCGAAAATTTGCTTTGCCTTAGTGTTGTTTCTAGATTCTTTGCTGTGGTCAAGACTTTCATCTGCAGTACTATCACCATCTCTACCTCTCCTCTTAAATTTTGGAGACATTTTCTTGGAGATTTTAGTCCCCACATTTTTCATGGATCTACGAAATCTTTTATAAATACTGTCAGTGTCTGTTGATTCATCCGCAGAACTCACAGTTCCATCCAATAAACGTTTGCGAGATCCTGTGACTCTTATATTATCAGACCTATGTTTTGATTTTTTTAAATATCTCCAGCAACTAGCACAGCAACCACAACAAAAAATGGCTCGTATCCAAACAGCGAACTTGGACTCGGGGAAACACCACAAGAATATGATAATCTTAATCAGAAGACCTAATAACATGGCTCCAAGTATTGCCAAGATGATATGACCGGCAACCCAACTCATAGAATCAGCAACAACCTAATAAAATTCATTTATTCTGACATAATGCATGAATCGTTTCTAAGTATCATGATATTCTTGATTAATTTTCACCTACACCAGGAATTACACAGGAAAATTCTGTGGTAGACCCTTCTCCCAGTGTTGTCATTCCTTCCGTGCACGGAATGCAGGCTGCTGAGCCTTGTCTATTCTGATAAGTTCCTCTGGGACAGAGTGAGCAATCTATTTTTCCATTCGCACTAAATTTCCCAACTGCACAAGGAACTGTAAACACGTTAAACAAAGACAATCCTTAAAGGGTGCGTCGTGTAGTGTGTGTATCGATTAAATCGTTTCACTAATGCTTAAATTACATTACAGCAAAGTTTGTACGCTTCATAGAACCCAGAGAGACACCCAGTGACTAATTGAATACCAATTGTCGAAATATCAGGATCATACCACACAACATCTCCTTCAGAGTCAGTCAACGCAACTAATCATTAAAAAAAAGTTGATGCAGTCAAAAATATTTTCCTTCTCTTTTCCGATTTTAGTTTTTGAAACCAACCAATAGTATTACATCATACTTGGCAATTTGAAAAGCTTTAACAAGGACATTTCAATAATTTGCAAAATTTTCAAATGTAGCGTTTCACTGCAGGCCACGGGACAGGAGTAAGCCAGACCGAATTGTAATTTTGGAATTCTGGATTCAATTCCCAAGGTAGTTATGATCATCTGAATAAATATTTTCACGCCATTTTTCGTGACTCTACAGTTCACCGAATTGTTTCTCACTTCACAGCCTTCACAGATGTGACCGTGCACCCAAGGGACAAGACTTTTTTCAATTTCCGCCATCTCATCCGGGTAACACCTATCTGCATCCGTGCTATAATAGACGGATACTCTGAGCCAAAATTCGGGCTCTGATACTACATCGAGTTGATGACTGAATGTAATCGAATCTTTGACTATGTTGTTTGCATTTTGTAATTCGATGGTGCAATTGTAAATATCTGTGTCTATTAACTGGACAGAGTATATGGTCAGGACGCCTGATTTTTTGTCTACAGCCATCTTTAAGGTAAAACGAAAAGTACAGTGAGTAAATAATGTAGTTTTTACATATTTTCACATTTTAAATACAATATAATAAACCTGAGAAGTTGTGACTGGTCGTCCATCAAAGGATGTCCAAGAAAATAATTTGTTAGGCCAAGTAAGAATATCCACATTGTCGGGACCATTCACATCGAAACATTGTAGTTGTGCAGTTGTCCCTAAAGGGACATATTGGTGAAGGGCTTTCGGGGGTGGCATGTAAGTTATGGCTTTTTCAAACGTTTTCGTGTCTGGAACTCCTAAAATTGCTTGTCTTTTATTCCTTTGTGAAATGTGGAACGCGATTGGGGGGCTACGTCGTCGGATTCTGTCCCTAGGTCCTGTCCTCCTTCCTTGACTGTCAAATTTGTATTCTTTCCACTCTTGATTGTCGTACTCCTCCTGAGTCAGTTTAAGTTTGGGGACATATTCTTCCACATTATTTTGGCTAACCGGTGGCATCGTTTTCACAGGCTCAACAATTTGACTTGCAGTATTGGAAACTTTGTTAGGGTGTTTATGAGGAGACGGAACCTCGTACTCGCTGGCCCCACTTAATTCATCAGGAAGTTTGACAAAGATTTTGCACTTGTAAGAATTTATTGCTGCTACTAGAGAGCTCGTACTTTGGTGATTTTTGACTAAAGGTATCATGTCGTCTATAACTTTTTGCATGTGGCACACACAGTGGGGAGACCTTTCCCTTTCCACTTTACAATCTACATCTGCGTAATTGGGTTCCGTCATAGTCAGTATGAGAATTACTAATAAAATAAAGAGCCGTGACACTTTTGGGGAATTCTGAGAAACACATAGGAACATTTTGAGATTTTGTCGATTTTAGAAAATTTTGCATGCACTTTTACTTTTCTTTCATTACTCTAGAAAATATAGGGTTATTCTTTAGTAGAAATGTTGTTACTTGAAGGACTCGATCATGTTACATGTACATTGTGAAATCATTACTAACATTTGACAGACAATTTCTGTAATACGTGCAATCAGCGTAATCACCATCGCAACATACCTCTGTTGAGAATCAATACACCTTGTGCACTGCACGTCTCAACCAAGTGTGTGTGTGGCTGTGTGACCTGTGAACTTATCATTTATATGTAATCACGGTACCCCCACAAAAGTGCATAAAAGAACTAAGGAAGTGGGGTTACGATTATTCTACAAATATTAATTTCCATGTAGGATCTAAGGTTATTTGTGCTTTACTTATGTAGTGACATTAATTAACACAATTGGACCATAAAATGCACCAAGTAAATCAAGCCCACAATTTATTGTATTTTTATAATGTTCGTAGTATGTATGTGCACATAACGTTTATACAAGCAACGCCAAATATAAGCTTTGCTTATTCTGCCCGGGTGGGTTAGAGTTTTCATAAAGGGACTACGGTATAGTTCAAGTGAATAAACGAACTCTTTGTAGTAGTTTCAAATTAGCAAAGGTG